>JAODAL010019296.1:0-72476 GCA_025379985.1 Phyllomedusa bahiana | reverse complement strand
GCCACAGGCAAAACGCGGGTCCTACCCCTATGAGACGCTGAGAGACATGAGGCTGAAAAAGGGAAAACGCGGTTCTATGAAAAAACGGGGGTATGTGATTTTTCAGCCAATCGAAACCCATACCATCCCATTTCATGACGTGGGGCACACCATCTCACCCGCTCTATTCTGAAATCTGATTTGTGGCCGCCAAAATTACAGGAAGCGCCGAAAAAGGCGCGTTTAAATAGATGAGCACAGTTTTAAACCCCTTAATTATCGATGATCGGGAAAAATTTTCGATCACCAAAAAAAACCTTGCGTTTCAATTTGTCGAAAAAAAATCGCTCAACATAGTGGGACAATTGTCATCCTAAAGTTATCTACCCAAAAAAAAATAAAGTTTCGAGTTTTTCCGCAGACTTATGATAATTTTGCCACCCCCAGTACCAACTTTTCGGGAACGTCTGTAGAAAGAAAAAAGCTGATAAATTACCTCCTCACGTCCTTAGACTGCCCATCGCTTGCTTCCCGGGAGCCCCCATTCCTTTTTGGGGCGCATTTTAAACCTCTCTGAACCAGAATTAAAAAGTACTAGGGAATTTTTAAAGGGGAAAATTTAAAGAAAGGCTTCATTTGACCTTCCTCACCCCCAGCTGGAGAACCTTGTTCTTTTTTGAAAAGAAAGACTAACCCTGCGACCATGTTCGACTACAAGAATAAATAAGGTTACTATTAAAAATTTTTCCCTCTTCCTTAAATTTTTCTGAGTTGCTGGAAAACTCCGCTGTCCCAAAAATATTTACCAAACTAGATTTGAGGGGGGGCTTACAATCTCATACGCTTCGTCCAGGGATGAGGGGAAGATGCCTTTTTGAAACAGATATGGACATTTTGAATCCCTAGTTATGTATTCGGCCTTTGTAATGCCCCTGCAACCTTCCGCATTTTTAAATGATGTGCTTCGAGACTTCTTAAACCCAAATTTGTGGTTGTGTACCTTGAGATATTTTATATTTTCAGCACCTTGGGGAACATGTAGAATGTTAAAAATTAGCCTGGAACGACTACGAAAAATAATCTTTATTAAAACGGAAAAATGTGAATTTGAACAAAAAAAAATTCAATTTTTGGATATTATCTCCCCAGAAGGACTAAGTATGGACCCTAGTAAAATAAAAAGCTGTGGTAGAAGGGCCCCACTCAAGAAATTTGAAGGCGTTCAACGATTTATAGGGTTTGCAAATTTTTCTACGGGAGTTTCATTAAAGATTCTCCAAAGATCATTTTGTTTTTTAAAACCCTTACAAAGAAAACCCCAAGGCATTTTCATGGTCTCCAGAAGCACAAATAGCTTTTGACAAAAAAAGACTTATTTTACTTCTGACCTATATGGTCCATCAAATCCTGGTTCCCTTTTCATTGTTGAAGTTGATGCCTAGAATTGCTGGGGGAGTGTCCTGTCTCAACGAGTCGGAGAAAAAATGAAAAACTTCATCCATGTGCATTTTTTTCACATATCATGTCATCTGCAGAAAAAAACTTGACTTTGGGGAATAAGACTTTAAAATTCCCTTCTCTGAATGGAGACATCTTTTGGAAGGACCAATCATCCCTAACTGTACTTACGGACCACAAAAATCTAGAGTTCATCCGTAGAGCTAAGAGATTATCGGCAAGACAAGAACAGTGGGCCTTATTTTTCTTAGATTAATTTCTTATTTTTATGACCAGGTTTTAAGAAAGGCAAGGCTGATGTTTTGTAGGATTTGGCTGAACCCGGAGGGGGTCTAAAAAAGAGTAAACATTTTGTCTTCCAAACATTTTGTAGGGATACTTCCCCAAAAAGAACTTTCAGGAAGATCAGAGAAGGATACCAGAATGATCTTTTTTTTAAACCGTCTTCAAAAGATGTAAATTCTTTTTAAAGAAGGGTTTTGGAGGGAGGAACCAGTTATATGTACTAAATCCGTTCGATTTTAAGTTCTCAAACTAGTCCATGATTCTAAACTCGCATCATCCTGAGTCATAAAAACCCTACGAATACTGTTCGTTCTTTTTGGTGGCCAATTGAAAGAAAGATTTTAAAAAATATGTTTCCTTTTGTTAACAAGTGCACGAAACAAGGGTCCCACGATCCTCTCCTCTAGGTCTTCTTCAACCGCTTCCAGTTCCTCCAACCCGGGATCCATTTCTATGGATTTTATTGGGGATCTTCCCCCCTCTAAGGAAATGACTACCATCCTTGTTGTTGTGGATCTTTACAAAAAGGTTTTTTTGTAAAAAACCAAGGGGAAATTCCCCCACTCCCTGAACAAACAGCGAATTAATGGTAAGGGAAATTTTTAGGCTGCAGGGAAATTCCAGACAATGTTGTTTCGGGAAGAGGTGTTCAATTCACATCCCGATTTTGGAAGAACTTCTGACACTTAGGGAGTCATTTAATTCTTACTCCCTTTCATCCCCATTTTTCCAATGGCCAAACGGAAAAGGAACAAACCCAAAAATTTGGGAACAGTCCCCTCCGGTTTTATTTCTCCCTTCAAGATGACTGGGTGACTATTTGAAAACAGCGGAATTTGCCTACAACAACTCCAAACTAATTCAACATCACAAAGCCCATTTTTTGCTAATTATGGTGTACCCAGTATTTTTTCCTTTTTAAACCATTAAGTACGCTTTTCCCTGCCGTTACCCACAACTAACTAACGAAAGAAACACGGGAAAAAAACAAATAGAGATGTACAAGAAGCTCAAAAAAGATAAAAAAAATCAGCGGATAAACACCGAAATTTTCCCTAACTTTAAATTTGGGTGAAAAGGGTTTGGTATCTACAAAAAAATCTAAAAACACATGTTCCATCTCCAAGTTGGGTCAGAAATTTTATAGGCCCCTTTCCCTGATTTTGGCACAAATTAAACAAAGTTCCCTTCCCGTTTAAAACTTCCAAACCCAGCTAAAAATCCCCCCCGATGTTCCACGTGTCATTGCTAAAGCATTTACGAAAAAAAAAAAAAAAACCCCTTTCCCGGAGAATTAGCCACCTCTGCCCCATAAAAACCCAAGGGCAAGAAGAATTTTATTGTTGAAAAAATTTTTGGACTCTAGAATTTCCGGGGGACAATTGCAATTTTTTATAAAAATGGAAGGGTTATGGACCGAAGAAAATTCATGGGAACCAGAAATAATGTTCACCCCCCTAGGCTTACAAAGGCCTTTCATCAGGACCCCAAAAAAAAGCCCCTGAGATGCCAGGGCCATCCTGAAAGGGGGGGGACTACTTCGGGAAATTGAAACCACGAACTCTTGCATCCAAGCGAGGGCTCTTCTCACTGAGCTATTTGTCTTCTGGCAGCTCCTCTGCTGAATTTTTTTCCTATTCCCTGTTCCCCCTAGCTTGGCCCTTGACCCCTTTTTGCTCCACCATGTCTAATTGGATTTTCCTATTTAAGCCACTTGATTTTTTTGGAGATTATTGTGTTGTGGAAATTTTGTGGTGTATTTGTGTTGATTTGATTCTATTGTGCACCACCTTTGGGGCTTTCTTCCGACTACGTTTCCCCCTGCTCCTCAAGTATGTAACCCCGCCCGCAGTGTACCATTCGGGCTCTGCAAATACGCTTTCAAGTAGGTAATTCAGTAGTTAAAACCTAAGACCCCAAAAAAAGCTCCGATCGTTACACTAGGTGATTTCAATGAAATAAAATTAATATAAATAAAAGAAAAATTTGCGCCTCCAATATGGTTATTAACCACCCTTGATCTCTGATTTCAAGTACACCTGGTTGATAAGGGGGGGGCATTTTTTTAAATGGACTCCCGCAATTTAAATAAAAAGGGGGGGGGAAATGTTTACATAACCTTATTGGTCAACCGATGATATATATGTATAGTGTATATCCTAGTATCAACGTGACCTGAACACTATGGATATTAATTATCCTCAATCTCTGCTTCTCAGAAGGATCCTGGATGAGATGAAGACTGGTCATCTGGATTTCTATATGGTTTGTCCCAATATGAAAACTTCTCAATTTAAGTATGGTCATCAGTTGATATCAATGAGTCTATGTCCTTGTATCAACATTAGTGAATTAGGCTTAAACACTATGGATATTAAACATCCTCAGTCTATGCTTACCGGGAGGATCCTGGATGGTAAGGAGGATCTTTCACATGAGATTATATATCAAAAGAACCAAAACATAACCTATTGTATTTTAAAGAGAACCTGTCACATAGGTTTTGCCCCCCTTGCTGAGGGCAGCAAAAGTGCAGACCTCTTTTTCCAGACGGTCCCTTATTCTGTGATGCAGGATTTTTGTGTGTTTAATGCTAAAATTGCAGTTTTCAGCCAAAAAGAGTCATTCAAGAGTCTTTCGAGTGTCATTTGTTTTAAAACCCCCCCACCTGGGCTAACCCCCCCCACCTCAACTGATAAACCATTACTTTGAATAGGTGAAACTGTAATAACTGCCAAGTGGGGGGGGGGGCTAGCATTTTTATGGGTGGGGGTAACACCAGTCATGAAAAAGATTTAAGGGGTAAATGTCTAAAACTTCGGGATCTTACAGAATAAGGAGTCATTGCTGGAAACAGCGGTCTGCCCCTTGTTTTTCTATCCTCAACAAGGGGGGGAAAAAACCTATGTGACGGTTCCCCTTTTTAAGGCCTACCTGCAGGCGAATGATGAATCCCTAAGGTTGCACATGAATTGGCATCTTAGAAGTGCCTTGTCTTCACCCTTAACTCCCCACATGGATCTTTGGACATTGCTGCAAGATACTTCCAAGTCTCTACCCCCAGATCAAAGAAAGGTTCTGTTCAGAACCGAAACGTTGCTGTGGTTAGGTAAATACATTTTCCTTCTTTTGGAAGTGCTGCCTTCTATTGAATTTTTTTTACCACCAGATCAGTCTTCAGTAGCAAGAGCTGACTTATGCAGTACCGAAGGTCAGGGAACACCCTCGAACAGGCAGTAGATCAGGGCTAAAGGAATTAAATTGAAATGAAGTGTAATTTAAGTATTTGGGGGCGGGCATTGGCCAGACAAGGAGAATAGTCAGGTACAAAGCGAGGTAAGAAGTCACTAACAGACCACACTATTTCTATTCACTGTGGTATAGGAGCCAATACCTTAGGTAATCAGGGAATCAGAAGTATCCCTGTAAATATATGCTGGTGAGCAGGTATAGATGCAAAAACTAATAGTGAGTACTGATCTTCCACATACGCAAAGTGCGCACTAGAGGAGCGGAGAAGAACAGACTCTGAGTGCCCATCAAAATAGACAAGAATGGGGTAGCCATTAAAAACATAGTGAGGAAAAAGGGAAATTTTATATGCCACTTGGGGCATGTAATTTAAAGAGGGCTATAGATTAGTTGTGAATCATCCCCTAAAAACAAACCCTAAGTATATGTGGTCTTCGGTCCAAAGGGGTTTTTTGACTTTTGGGGGGCATTATGAACGAAGCAGGGCCAGAAGTCTGGCATCTTTTCACCCCGAAAACTGGGGGGGGCAGCCCGTTTACTTATTTTTATCAGGGCACTTCAATATTAGGACATTGCAGAGCTCCCCCAGACTTTGTAAAGGCCCTGAGTCGGGAGGGGGGGGGGGGCGGCTGGGGGGCATCGCCTACAATGTACAAGCTACACATTTATAGCTTCAGTACAACAAAACCAGTCCCTTACTGCGAAAAAGGTTTGAGCACTTTAAAAATATTTACCTAGCCGGATTTTCGCTTAGTAGCTATAAAGCACTAAATTATGACCCCCGTAGAAACAGGTTCTTTGATTCAGGCGCATTTACACACTAATGTGGCAAAAAATGGAGTTGAGCCAAAATACATTACATGCACCCTTGGTGTGCTTTTGTTCGAGCCCAATACAGATACTGTGGTGGGCAGCCCGATCTTTTGGGGCCCCGGCAATTCGTAAGTGGGTCATCTATGTTAAAAAAAAAAAAAAAAACAACAAATATATATTTGAAAAGAAAAGTATAAAAAAAAGTATTGAAGAAATAAATACCTATAAAGTAAACACAAAATAAATTTTCCTATTAAAAAAACGTTATTTTGTAAAAAAATAAAAAAAATAAAAAGATATACATAGCAGGTAGCTGTATCCGTAATGCTCTCGTCGTGTTATTTAATTCATACGATGACCACTGCAAAAACATATAAAAATCCTTGCGAAATGCATTTTTTTTTTTTCCCCCAGCCCCTCAAAAAAAATTGTATAAAAAGGGGGTCAAAATGTTTTTCACCTATAATAATACCAAAGAAAATATAAATTTATCCCGCAAATAAAAAGCCATTACACTGCGCCATCCACAGCCAAATAAATTATGGCTCTAAGAAGAATGTGACATAAAAATGTGATTTTCTTTTTAAAGAATAGGGAAAAATGGGGTATTTACATGAAGTGTAGTTTCCTCCCTTCAGTTGGTATATTTGAGTACTTAAACTAGTTGTCCAGTGGAAAACCATTCTCTTGATATTTGCTCAGGGTGGTAGAAAAAGTTATTCCTGCTTACCTGTTCCCTGCCACTGCCGCTCCGGAGCTCCCCGATATCACAGCCGCTTCCCTTGGGGTTCTTGTTCCAGTCTCACACTCCATTGTAAGTGAAGGGGAGCAAATCCCGGTGAGCTCTGGAGTTACAGCAGCAGGGGACCAGGAGGTAAGCATAACATTTTGTCTTCTTGTCCATCACCCTGCCCCTATTTCAAATACATTTTTTTCCACTAGAATCCATCCTCCCCCTTAAATAGAAATAATATGTTGTGGCGCAGTACACTTCAGGCAATCTGGGGCTAAAAAGTAGAGGTCGAGTGCTGTTGTCCAGGGGAGAGAGGCCCAAGCTGAAGTTTTGCTCCAGGGCCTAGGCTTGGACCATAGGGGAGTTGGAGAAATCCACAGTGGGACCCTGAACATGGGGGTTCCATGAGCTGCTTTTCGGAAGAAAGGCAGAGAAAGAGGCATAAACAAGAGATTGGAAAAGTCATGTGCAGTTTTGTATAGTAGCTGTAGAGTGGACCCCAAGAATTAACACCACTGCTGGACCCTCAGAATCAGCATTACTTGGGGCCCCCCAATAATTGACTCCACTGGTGGGCCCCAAGTATCAACTCAATTTGTGGTCCCTAGGCACCCCAGTCCAACATTGACAGGACTCATGAGCCTTTAGCTACTCTCCTAGGCACAGAAACACCAGCATGATAAAAACAGGAACACTGCTACCAAAGGTCGAGGTAAAGGCATAGACCAGAAACAGATCAAAATCACAAGTTGACCAGCTAAGCAACACTAGGGTAACAGATACAAGGAAACTCAGGAAACAAGGACTCAAAACTGGGGACCAGAATATAGAGGGCCTGAGACAGATGTCACAAAAACCCTAGCACTTGTGTACTGACCCTTAGGCCCAGTCTGGAGATGGTCTGGATTTATAGCCCTTCTAGATAGAACATAACATGCATGTTGTGAGAGTTGAGCACAAGGGTTAACCTTTGCCTTGCTGGATGACAGGGAGAGACATAGCGAGATGACGTAATGAGACAAGCCACCTGGGTCAATAGGCATGGTGCAAAGCCTACAGATCATAAGCCGTTATCAGTACAATTACTATGATTATTTTTAGCCTTTCCATATTAATCTAAAGGTCTTACTCTTGTCCTTTGGTATTACTGGAATGTGTTTGACCCTACAGGTGTTGGGTAATAAGCAGTGGAAGCAGGAAAAATGTGGTTGCTATAGAAATTCAACACAGCTACTGTGCTAATTTACTGTCAAAGCTAAACAGGGTGTCCAATGTCTTATTCCAATGTGTAAATGGAAGCTAATATCTGCAATGTCTGTGTAGTGTAGTTGAGATAATCATAAAATGGAAGCACGCAAAGTTTTTAACTACATGCCAACTTTTGAAAGTGCTGCAGAGGGATTGAGAGTTTCGGCCACCACCAGAGTTTGTATCGAGCACGCCCCTTTACAACAAGCCACACCCTCTCCACACAAGACACTGCCCACTTTACTCAACTGTGTAACGGCTCTGGACGAAAGCTTATTGAGGGATGTGGCGTCACCCAGCTCTCCTAGATGTTGGATAGACTATTCAGCAACCAGAAGAGCTGGGAGATGCCGCCAAACTGTTCCTGAATCTAAAACATTACACAACTACCAATATTACTGCCATACAGTGACCCTATAGTGGCATATACCAGTTGTTCACAGACTCTGCAAGATGTATAAGTGATTAAAGTATGGTTACATCGTGTGACTCACAGGAGATGTCTTCTATGACTGGTGTAATTCACTTTCCCTTTTCTTCTGCTTCTGGTCCAGACCACCATAATGACTTTCCAGCTGACGATTTGTCTCTGCGAAATTTAAAAACACAAAATTTTGATATTTTTTTTTTTAGACTCCCCACCTTTTCCAATCTGACAAAAGGAGTGACAATAGGGGTTTTTATTTTGTGTTGCATAGGGGCCACATCACATAATGGTCTGTATCCTCCAGGATCATATTGTATGGCCTGAACTCCGTCCTTTGTACCACTCAGAAGATCAGACACAGACAAGATCTTCATGGGGTGCAGGGGATAAAATTTATTACTGACACATTTTTTGCAGTATTTCTGTTTTATTCAGGTTTCCTGTTTGGACTATGATGGACTCATTAGACTATGTTGGACCAGCCTTGGATCCATTTCATTAATAAAATGCTTTTGTGTTGAGCCGTGTTTTCTTACCATTCAATTCTGGTGCTAGTAATGGAGGCGTCTGACAGACGCCTCTCCATTACTAGTCCTGGGACTTGGTGTCAGCTAGTGGTGTCTTTTATCGCACCAAGGCTGACACTTACCCCATCTTACTATTACCCCAGCACCTAACACACTAGAGAAGAGCTGGGAAAATATCAGAATTGTATCATTTAAAGTGATGTGATGGTCCTGCGGCAGCTGCAGGCTGGTACTTTTAGGCTAGTTGCCTAAAAATACAAATATTCATGGACCTTCCTACCCTGATAGTATCAGCCTGCAGCTGCAGATTTCACCTTGACTGGTTATGAAAATGAAGGGGACCCCATATCATTTGTTAAAATTATTTATTGATTACAATGGATTCCTATTTTTGAATTTTAATAAATAAATTTAAAGAACGATGCAGGGCCCTCCATTTTTTATAACCAACCAAGGTAAAACCAGTGGCTACTGCCTTATACCATTAGGATGGGAAGGTCCATGGATATTGGGCCCTTCCCACCCTAAAAAACCAGCCCATAGCTGCCCCAGAAATGGACCATCATATGAGAGGGTCTGCTTCTGATGGTAACCCGAGTCTTTTTGGTACCCTTGATGCATTGGGTACTGGGGTAATAATAAAAGCAGGTTAGTGTTAGCATGGAGCAGCAAAAAACACCACTGGCTAATACCAAGCCCCAGCGCTAGTAATGGAAAGGCATCTGTCAGATGCCTTCATTAAGAACACTGGAATTAATTTTTTTTAAAAAGCAACACAAAAAATACTTCATTTAAATAAACACTCCCTGACTAAAACCCTCTTTAGCAATTTTATTAAAGAAAAAGATCCAACCTAGTCTAAAAGGGAAACCTATGAATAAACAGAAACATTACACACATACATAGGCTGAATAGCCTATCCAGCATCCAAGAAAACTGGTGATGCTACAAGCCAGCATGCTATCCAGTTTTCCTTGGGGTTGGATTGTTTTATCCACCCACCCAGGAAAGTTGGGTGATTTTCCATTCCCTAAAGGTGGCACGCAGTTTTCCTATATCTGAAAAGCTGGGTGCCAACTCTGGGGGATGGGCATCACCCAGCTTTCCTAAGATAGGGAAACTGTGCTTATTACATCCCCAATCTCTAACCCAAACTTTCTACCTTCCCACTTTAAATCCCTCCTTTTGTACCTTTCCCCCACTCACAAACCCCCTTTGTAACCTCCCTTCCCACCCATTCTATCCTTGTGCTCTAACCCCACACCTCTCCCCTCCCTAACATCCCTCCCTCCCCCCACTCTAAACCCCTCCTCCCCCACTTTAACCCCCTTCCTAACCTCTTCTCTAATGCTCTTGTCCCTCACTGTAACCACCTTTCCTGATTCCCACTCTAAACCCTTCCAACAACACTCTAAATCCCCCTAACCCACTCACATTCTAAACCTATCTCTCCTACTCTAACCCTCTCCCTTACCCAACTCGAACCCCGCTCCCCCACTATGACCTTCCTCCAGGGCCGGGACAAGGCATTTTGGTGCCCTAGGCGAGTACAGCCAATGGCGCCCCCCTCCCTCCCAAAAAAATCCCCCCCACACACATAACCCCTAATTCCCCTCGTCCCTGCCCAGGTCCTGTCAATAATTTTCTGCACATTCCACATAGCTACCGTCCATCTCCTCAGCAGACACTGCACAAAGAAAAACAGCCCTGACAAATTTGCATTTTCAAAATCGCTCCCCTCCGTATGACAGTGTTTAAAACCCCTAAATAACAGTGACTAAATAATCCACCGATACATGGGAGCAAATCTACCAGACAAATGATTTTTACTAAAACACTCCTACAAAACCAAGACCCAAAACTATTACTACTTAAGGCTCAAATAATTCTGCCAGACCCTGACCGAACGCAACCCCAACATGTGACTATCCACTGCACACAGACTCTGATTACATATATTACTGCCCTACAGTGACCATATAGTGGTAGATACTAGTTGTATGTAGGCTCTGCAGAAATATAAGTGATTACACTGCAGTTACATTTAGTGACTCACCGGAGACGTCTTTTCTGATCAGCGTCGGACACTTTCCCTTTTCTTCTCCATCCGGTTCACACCTTCATGCTGATTGCTCCCGGACAATACTCGTCCCTGAGGATTTGGACACAAATATCTTAGATTCCTAAACTTTTCCCCAGTAACTCCTTAATTATAGGTATATAAGTCCCTTAGTCAGACAGGTATATAGATATGCCCCTCTCAGTCAGGCAGGTTATATATATATATTGTCCCCTTAGACAGGTAGGTATATAAATATAGGGGCACTCAGGCAGGTATATAGCTAGGGGTTCAGGCAGGCGTATGGGGGCTACAGGCAGGCGTATGGGGGCTCAGGCAGGCGTATGGGGGCTCAGGCAGGGTATTTGGGGCCACAGGCAGGCGTAGGGGCCACAGGCAGGCGTAGGGCCACAGGCAGGCGTATGGGACCTCAGGCAGGCGTATGGGGACCTCAGGCAGGCGTATGGGGGCTCAGGCAGGCATATGGGGGCACCAGGCAGGCGTATGGGGGCCACAGGCAGGCATATAGGGGCCACAGGCAGCCGTACAGGGGCTCAGGCAGGCGTATGGGGCCCCAGGCAGGCGTTATTGGGGCCACAGGCAGGCGTATGGGGCCACAGCAGGCGTATGGGGGCTTAGGCAGGCTTATGGGGGCCACAGGCAGGCGTATGGGGGCACCAGGCAGTCGTATGGGGGCCACAGGCAGGCATATAGGGGCCACAGGCAGCCGTACAGGGGCTCAGGCAGGCGTTAGGGGGGGACCCAGGCAGGCATATAGGGGCCACAGGCAGCCTTTTGGGGGCTCAGGCAGGCGTATGGGGACCACAGACAGGCGTTTGGGGGCTCAGGCAGGATATAGGGGGCACCAGGCAGGCATTATAGGGGCACCAGGCAGGCATTATAGGGGCACCAGGCAGGCATTATAGGGGCACCAGGCAGGCATTATAGGGGGCCGCAGGCAGGTATTATAGGGCCACAGGCAGGATATAGGGGGCCACAGGCAGGGGATATGGGGGCCACAGGCAGAATATAGGGGGCTGCGGCAGGCATTATGGGGGCCGCAGGCAGGCATTATGGGGGGGCCCCCGGGGGGATATTGGGGGCCCCAGGCAGGCATTATAGGGGCCGCAGGCAAGCATTATGGGGGCCGCAGGCGGGATATGGGGGCCACAGGCAGGCTTTATGGGGGCCACAGGCAGGCTTATGGGGGCACAGGCAGGCATATAGGGGGCCACAGGCAGGCGGTATGGGGGCCAAAAGGCAGAATATAGGGGCCACAGGCAGGCACTTAAAAACAGCAACATTAATACTTACCAATTTCCCGGGCCAGCCGCTCCTCTTCTGTCCTCTTCAGACCGCGCGCTCCCCCGGCAGCTCCTCGGGCACACGGCCTGTGACGCGCTGTGCGCCCGAGAGAGGCAGCGTCGCGTTGACATCTTGTCATTGCGACAAATTGGCCCGGCTTGAGGCGCACGGGGCCGCTGCGGGTCCTCAGCGCTATGAGGACCCGGCGGCCCCGCTGTGGGCGGCCCGTGGGCTCACCGGAGGATCCAGCGATCTCGGGAAGCGGGCCGACACTGTCTGGGGGCAGGGAGCGCTTGCTCTCTGCTCCGCAGAAGCGGTCACAGAGACCGCCGGCGCTTCAGGCCCAACGGCAGCGGCCTGGAGCCCGGCGGGGGGTCGGGGCCCTGACGGCGCCCCTTAGGGATAGGCAGAGGTAGGCGCCCTAGGCGCCTACCTTGGCCTACCCGTCGTCCCGGCCCTGCCTTCCTCTCTCTGCCCCACTCTAATCCCGCTCTAAAACTTCCTCCGTCATCCCAATTCTAACG
The DNA here is from genome assembly GCA_025379985.1 of Phyllomedusa bahiana. NCBI lineage: Eukaryota > Metazoa > Chordata > Amphibia > Anura > Hylidae > Phyllomedusa > Phyllomedusa bahiana. The sequence goes on along the minus strand of JAODAL010019296.1, from coordinate 59,866 downwards.
CCCTCTCCCACTTTAGCCCCACTCCACTTACAATGGAGCGCAGCATGTCGTGAAGTGAACTCAGAAGTAAATAGGAGCTTATCGCCATCGAGCTCCAGAGCAGCGTCAGTGGGGGACAGCTATGTAAGTATCAGTATCAGTTTTAGTTCTTTTTTTGCCCACCTGGCTCCAACTTCATGGATTTTTTTTTAAATTTTAGTAGACAACCCCTTTAACCTTTTATGTATTGAGATGGGAATACCCTTTAAGTCAGAGCTGTGAAAAGTAACTTAAATGCCCAATACAGCTGAGGCATCAGGGCTCCCCATTCATTTCCAGTTGCACCATATCAGTGGGCCTCTCTTTTATTACATTTAATCAGGGCCCTTAATGGAATTCTGCTAGTACTGCCCTTTGATGACATATCAATAGCAATAGCATAGGCAACCAAAAACTGGAAGGTGTAGGTCTCACCTCTGCTACCTGCACAGGTCTCCTAAGGTGTTGGTCCAGAATGGAGAGCTGGTCACGCTTCCATGTGACTCTCCTTTCTGTTTTATGGAAGGAGTATGGCCGAACACACCACTCACCTATACTCGGTGGGGTTTCCACACGACTTTCGATTCTCAGCTACGGGAGGCAGAACAGAATTGAAATCCGTGTACATACTCCACTGGCTCTCCATTCTGAACCAACACTTTTGGTGGCCCGTTACTGAGATAGGTGGTGAGACCTGCATCTATCAGACTTTGATAACATAGCCTATTAAAATGCCATCAAAGTCTATGTAGGAAATACCCCTTTAAGAAGTTAGGGGGTTGTCCAGGTTAGCAAATTCATGGTGATTCAAAGGCATCACTGGCCGATACTCAAAGAGTATTTTTTCTGCAAACAGGTACAAGACAGGTTTACCCCTTATTGCTGCTGTGGTTCATGTTGATTATCAAACCATGCCATGCAGGTGTTATGTATGGAAGGCTCTACACAGTCTATATTGAATTCTTAAACAATTTGATAACCCCTTTTCAACCTCCTCGATCAAGTCCAATCTGGTCGTCTTGCACTCCGAAAATGAGTAAGCATTCAAAATCTTTGGAAGCAGTAAATCTTCCTTGGTATATGTGGTACAGAAGCCGGGGCATGTGGTTAGAGATTTATGGGATATAGAGGAGTCTGGAGTATGTAGACGTTACTCTACTTAGGGAGGATAGGGAGTTAGTAGTAGTAGATTGTACCTTTTGGATCATCTGTGTAGTCAAGTTTGTGTATCAGATTATAGCTTGGAATAATATGAAAGAATGATGGAGGCTGGGGGATGTAATATATGTAACAGCGCCTGGGGAATTTTATTATTTGCAACCGAAACAAGCCGTGAAAAGCTCGGGAGAAGAATTATAGTTTTTGTAGCAAATGAGCTGAGAGCGAGAGATCTGCTCTTTTCAGGTGTTCATAAAAAAGAAGTTGACTTCAATACTTTATGCAAGATTCTTGAAAAGCACTTTTTTTCAGTGACAAGACAAGTGGCAAAATGATATTAGATATATAAAAGAGGATGAATGGAAGGCAATATTGAAAGCAATAACAAAGTCATCACTATCCTATCCCCTGAATAGAAGGCGATCCTTTAATGTTATAGATTATACTTTACTCCTGTTTTGCTATATAAGTGGCTTGAAAGGAAACATTTACAGTGGTGAAAAAAAAGTATGTGATACACTGGCGATTTTGCAAGTTTTCCCACCTACAAAGAATGGAGAGGTCTGTAATTTTTATCGTAGGTACATTTCAACTGTGAGAAACGGAATCTACAAAAAAACCAAGAAAATCGCATTGTATGATTTTTAATTAATTAATTTGTATTTCATATCAAATAAGTATTTGATACAATAGAAAAGCAGAACTTAATATTTGGTACAGAAACCTTGGTTTGCAATTACAGAGGTCAGACGTTTCCTGTAGGTCTTGGCCAAGTTTGTACACTCTGTAGCAGGGATTTTGGCCCACTCCTCAAAACAGATCTTCTCCAGATCTTTTAGGTTTCGGGGTTGTCGCTGGGCTACATTGAGTTTCATCTCCCTCCAAAGATTTCGATTGGGTTCAGGTCTGGAGACTGGCTAGGCCACTCCAGGACCTTGAAATGCTTCTTACGGAGCCTTTCCTTTTTTGTGTTTTCAGGTCATTGCCCTGCTGGAACATCCAGCCATGACCCATCTTCAATGCTCTTACTGGGAAAAGGAGGTTGTTGGCCAAAATCTTATAATACTTGGCCCCATCCATTCTCCCTTCAATACGGGGCATTCGTATTGTTTCTTTTGCAGAAAAGCAATCCCAAAGTATGATGTTTCCACACCCATGCTACACGGTTGGGACGGTGTTCTTTGGGTTGTACTCATCTGTCTTCTTCCTCCAAACACAGCGAGTGGAGTTGATATAAAAAAGTTCTATTACGGTCTCAACTGAACACATGACCTTCTCCTGCATCCTCTGGATCATCCAGATGGTTATTGGTGAACTTCAAACAGGCCTGGACATGTGCTGGCGTGAGCAGGGGGACATTGCGTGCCCTGCAGGATTTTAATCTACGACGGCGTAGTGTGTTACTAATGGTAATCTTTGAGACTGTGGTTCCTTCTCTATTCAGGTCATTGACCAGGTCCTTCCATGTAGTTCTGGGCGGATTCCTGATCTTTCTGAGAATCATCCTTACCCCATGAGGCGAGATCTTCCATGGAGCCCCAGACCGAAGAAGATTGATAGTCATTCTGTGTTTTTTTCATCTTCTAATAATTGCGCCAACAGTTGTTGCCTTCTCACCAAGCTGCTTGCTTATTGTCCTGTAGCCCACCTCAGCCATGTGCAGGTCTACGATCGTTTCCCTGGTTTCCTTAGACAGCTGTTTGGTCTTGGCCATGGTGGAGAGGTTGGAGTGTGTTTGATTGAGTGTGTGGACAGGAATCTTTTATGCAGGTAACAAATTCAAACAGGTGCAATTAATACAGGTAATGAGGGCAGAGTAGGAGGGCTTCTTAAAGAAAAACTAATAGGTCTGTGAAAGACAGAATTCTTGCTGGTTGGTAGGGGATCAAATATTTGCAAAATCGCCAATATATCAAATAGTTATTTCTCCCACTGTAAAATGTCCTAAATGTCAGTATAACCAAGAAGACGTGGTCCATCTGTTATGGAAGTTCCCAAGACTCCATAGATTTTGGAATGATGTAGGTTATTATATTCTGTAACTGCTTGCAATCATCTTTTCTACAATAAAGTATTTAGATTTTATCGGGAATGCTAGATCCCTTTCTCTATTTTGTCCAGGTGTTGTGTTTCACACCCATTCTGGGCATTCTTCATTACTGGTAGGTGAGCTGGATTTTTTTCTCTGTTTAATATTTTCTATATTAGGATACTATTATGTCCAGTAGTGTGTATTTTGATGACATGAATCTTACCAAGGCAGATGTAAGTGTCCTGCCGACCTGAATGGCCCATAGGGGAACATCAGAACCCCCTAATGGCATGCCTGGTGCTACTTTCCAAGGAGACAGGCAGAGAAAGAGAAGCAGAAAGCAAGAGTCATGTGCAGGCATGTACAGCAGGTATAGGGTTGGCTCCAAAAATTATCTCCACTGGTGGACCTCAGGAATAATCTCCATTGGTGGACCAAAAGAATTAACCCCACTGGTGGGACAAAGGAATTAAGTCCACTAGTGGGCCCCAGGAATAAACTCAACTGGTAAGCCCCAAGACTAAACTTTACTGGCAGGACCCAGACACCCCAATTTGATTCTTGTACCCTGAGTTGCAATGGTTTAATTTGAGGGTAAGGAGTCAAAGTACTCTCCAGCAGCAATACTGTAGCTAACAATTGCTAAGTCTGGTATAAATATGGACAGCAAGTAACATAGTCAGACAGGCAGAGATCAGGACAGGTGGCATTCAATCATTTCCTCCTTTTGAGGCCTGTTGTGTTCACACTTTCCATAGCACAGCAAAAGGTAGATGGCCAGAAGTTAATGCTTGCAGAGTTCTCTCATATTGGATACTGGTCATCAGCTCAGGACAGGCTACTGTCAGATGTGGTGATGAAAAAAGTTGGGTCGTCAAAAACTGGGTGGTCAGAACAAGAGAGCAACTTTGCTCTTTACAGGAACCTAGAAACTGTGTTGCTCAGGCAAGGCACAATGGGGATGGGCCCTTAAAGGGGTATTTCTATCTTGAAAGATGTATGATAGATCTGAGTTCCACCTCTAGGATCCTCAACTATCCCAAGAATATAGATTCCCTTTTACTCCCTTACTTGTCATTAAATGTGCTGCTGCAGTTAAAGTTCCAAGTATAGCTGGACATACAGCTGGACATACTTATTGGACTGTACCCAGAACTCCGACAAACGTAAACAGGAAGTACCACAACTTGTGGCTCAAGATAGGTGCAGGTCATAAACGTGGGATCCACACCTATCAGACAGTTATGGCATATCCTGTGGATATACCATTGATGTATAAGATGGGAACACCCATTCCCCATTGCTCCCTGTCTAAATAAGAACTTTGGTTCTTTTAAAAGACTGCACCCAAGGTCTCAGAAGGAGGAAAACACTGATGTGCAGGGAGGTAAGAAAAAGCATGTTTCCAGGTGGAGAGGAGAGGTGGCCACGGCAATTACTAAGTGTGATAAGAAACATGCAAGAGAGAAAATATTGTTTGTGGCAACAAATCCAATACAAAATGACACCAGTTGCCTTGAAACACATGGTCAAGCCTTAAAAATGTTTCTTGATGACTTGTTTGTGACAATATAATAATTAAGGGTAAACTGTGTGTAAAAGACACAATCTCTTTGGTTGTATAATACCTGGTTAACCGAACTATGTATTTATTTCCACTTTTTTTTGTTCCATCATTCGAACAGAAAAAACAAAATACTAGCATTGCTAGATTTGTTTCATAATGGACACCAATATCCCAGTATTGATACTAGGATCCATTGGGTTTCTGTCGTGGTATCTGTCATTACAATGGAAAAAAAGTGCTGCACTCCTTTTTTCGGTCATTTTTTATAGAGTTCTAATGGAATTCCTAACTCAGGTGTGAGCCAGGTCTTAGAGTTTTTGTTTTGTTTTTCTCTTCTCTTCCCAACAGACTAGGTCTTTGTTCCTGCGTGTATTTGCAAACATTAATCTGGCTTTTATATGTTTCTTTTGGAGTAATGGCTTTTTCCTGGCAGAGTGGTCTTTCAGCCCATATTGATACAGTACTTGTTTCACTGTGGATAATGACACAATCTTACCAGCTTCTGCCAGCATCTTCAAAAGGTCTTTTGCTTTTGTTCTTGGGTTGATATGCACATGTTGGACCAAAGCATGTAAATTTCTGAGACACATAACCGGTCTCCTTCCTAAGCAGTATGATGACTGGACATTGCCATCTTGTTTGTACTTGTGTATAATTGTTTGTACAGATGAACAAGGCACCTTCAGGTATCTGGAAATTGCACCCAAGGATTATCCAGACTTGTGCAAGTCCACAATTTTCTTCCTGATACCTCGATTGGTTTCTTTAGACTTTCCCATGATGTTACACACAGAAGCAGTGTGTTTCTGGTGTGCATAAAAAAAACATCCACAGATGTGTCCCTAATTAACTCAAATGTTGCCAATAAACAAGAATCAGAAGCTTCCAAACACATGACATCCTCATATTTGCTGTTCCAGATTGTTTAAAGGCATAGTAATCCTAGTGTGTGTGAACTTGTGACTTTGCAAGAAAATGCCTTAAAAATTCTCTCTCTCATTATTCTGGCATTTGGCAAATATAAATAATTTTGGTTCCTAATTGACCTAAAACGGGGAAGGATCAATCTGATTTCATGTCAGATAGTGAGAAAAACATGCATATGTGTCTTTTTAGGTAGTGTATGTAAACTTCTGATTTCAACTGTAATTCCCACTGAAATCAATGGGATGCCAACATCCATTTGAATACAATAGGGGGAAAGGAATAATCAGGGCTGGGATGATGTGTTGGCAAAGCTAGGTGACCACTTAGGTCACCACTTCATCTCTGGCAGAAAAGGGGGTGCAATGAGGCATGGAGTGGGATGAATTTCCCATTAAAAGGGCGCTTTATACTTTATTTGCCTATAGTGTCAGAATACCTTGTCCCTGTCCTGGAAATAACGCTATTATTTTATACTTTGCAATTGCAAGGCAATGATTTAATGAAATTCCGTGCTTCTAATAACAATATGGCAGGAAGATATATATCTGGCCGCTCTCTATGGTTAACTTATTAACCACACAGCATAAATCTGTTACCTGCTAAGAAGCCTATTGCAAATGAAGCCACATGTTCTTCGTGTTATCATCACATTCAGTACCTTGTCACCAGGCAGATGATTAAACAATTCCATGAAAAAAAAGCCTTTCAGCTTCTTGCTGCCAAATGGCAATTAGCACCCAGGCAGCTGGCATCAACACAGAGAAAGCTGGCACACAGCTACCTCCCTCGAATACCCAGACCTTTGTGAAAACATTCTTTTTTTCCCTCTATTTCTTCCACTTGAGGAATTCCTAACCTTTCCTTTCCATCTATCACTCACAGGCCTGTTGTGTCCATGCCGCCCATACCACCGCAACACCTCGTTCCATCTAAATTAACTGAATTATGAAAGTAATCTAATTTGGTAACACTCATTAGAAGAAGCTTAGCGGCTCGTAGCATAGCAAAATACAAAGCTTCATTGTAAACACATCTGATTGATAGCCAAGACCCCTTCTGGGAATTGTGTTCTATAATTAACTAAGGTCACTTTGCTGTGTAATATTAATGACTCTCATTTTATTATGCAAATGAAACTTTGCATGACCGATATCCTCTGTGATAATGACTGAGATGCATGAAAAAAGTAGATGGTTTGGGATTGTTTGACGGCAAAAAGAACATTTTTGCTTGGAATTGTTGAATGTCCAGAACCCAATGAAGTCAATTCTAGACCCTACAAGAATCCACCTGAACCCCTTGACGATGCATAATGTACAGTTACGTCATACAGTCATTAACCAGTACTTGACAAAGCCGCTCCCTCCCTTACTGACCAGGCTCATTTTACTTTACCTTAGGACACGCCTAAGGTAAAGTACTCAGTGCCCAAAAGGTCTGTTTTTGCAGTTTTGGTGGTTCAGTAATTGTATAACACACCATCTCCAAATCTCCTATGTGTCAAAGGGGCTTTTGGGTCCTTTCAGGATGCAGGGCCCCATAGCAGCTGCTACCACTGCACCTCCTATAGCTACACCCATGCTTGCAAGCTGTCCTCATCTTTTCAGTTAGTCATTGAAAGGAATTAAGTATTTTAGCCTCTCAGTTTTTTTCTGTCACTCTTAGAGCCAAATTTTCTTCACTAAGTTGTTCCATTTATCCAGTTTACTGTTATGGATGGTAATTACAGCTTCTCCTCACCTGCATAGGTATAAAAATTAACCAGAACATCTTCTCCCATTGACTTTAATGGGGTTCGAGTTTGAGTTCTAGTTCGAATAGAACCTCAAACCGAACACACTGAATTTCAAGGTTCTAATGGAATCAGAACTTTTTACTGTTCGCTCAAAACACTGCCAATTACCCCATAGCCAAGGTGTCTGGAGGTACAATAGTCAAATAATTAAAATCCAAGTGTGCCAGCACTGCAAAATCTTCACAAAAAATCCAACTTTATTGTATAAATCAATCCATATGTCAAAATTCCAAAAAATCCACAAAATCTTGGTATAGACTCAAACAAAGAGATGAACTAGACCTTGTGTCTGGAGATACAGTCTATGTACAGCACTCCATAGGGATAGTAGTAGGTGCTTGTCAAAGGATTGTCCACTCCAGCACACGTATGTAGTAGTATTATCAGCACACCTTGTTGATGCAAATAAAAAGAGCTCCACATGTACATGATTGATTTACAAAGAACTGTGACAATAAGCAGTGGTGAAGTTTCCGTCATCAGACCCTTTTATACTTTATCATGTTGGTGTTGTGCAGGGTGAGTGTCGAGTATATCCATAGCCATTGGCATGTCAGGAGTGCCTAAACTCATCGGCTACGACTGTCTCTAAATAAAAAATATTTTTATTTTCTTTTACGTTCTACACACAAATTGTTTTGGGGGTTTCCTAGTACATTATGAGCCTCATGTATGAAAACTGTCTAGATCTAAACCAATCAGAGCGCCTCTTTCATTTTATTTTAGTGGGACAAGGAAAATTTTACTGAGAAGGGGAGCTCTGATTGGTTGCTATGAGCTCTGATTTGGTTGTTATGCTTATTGATGGTTGTTTGATGAGCTCTGATTGGTTGCTATGGCTCTTTTTTAGCTTGATTGGGTTTTCGCTTTTTATGAGCTCTGATTGGTTGTTATGAGCTCTGATTGGTTGCTATGGGCAACAAAGAAAGTCTTATACCTAGACAGTTTTCATACATGTCTCCTTATTTATTTTGATCAATTGAAGTATTTAAAAGTATATTTAATTTCCCAGAAAAAAAACCATACATCTACAGTATGTAGATAGAAAAATACAAAAATACACGTATAGAACATAAACAAAAATCTGTTTATAGGTTAAAAACTGTACTATTTCCATGTTATATTTTTTACCTGCATAAATGGTAGCTTACTGTCTACTAATTGCTTGGTATGGAAAAGGAGTCTGTGTTACCCCATAGACCTACAGGTGCTTCACCGAGAACTCAATATGCCAGACAGAGGTCTTAAGATTGGGTCAACTTCAAGCTGTGGCACCATTTAGAAATTTGGAGACATATTGGATGTCATGTCTATATACTCGAGATGTGGATTCTCTTGCCAGTTTGGCGTCGGCTAGATTTGGGTATGGAGGCTAAAGGGCCTTGATCTTGATTCCTAATAGCCACAAGGAGACAAGGACTTTGTTGTGGGACAATCCCCAGCTTGTGAACATCACAACAGTCATGGATTGGTGACATGACTATGGTATGGAAAAGGAATCTGTGTTACCCCATAGACCTATGGGGGCTACACTGAGAACTCAATATGCTAGACAGAGGTCTTAAGATTAGGACAACTTCAAACTGTGGCACCATTTAAGAATTTGGAGACATGTTGGGTGTCATAGCTACATACTGGAGATGTAGATTCTCTAGCCAGTTTGTCATTGGCTAGATTCGGGTATAGAGTCTAAAGGGCCCTGGCATTCATTCCTAATACCCACTAGGATATAAGGACTTTGCTGCGGGACAATCCCCAGTTTGTGAGCTCCAGAGTACTCATGGATGGGTGGTAGTAGTACTGGAAGAGCAATAAAGAAGGTGAGGGCCATTGCTGGATGATCATTACTAAACTGATAAAGGTCATGGAGGATCTCAGTTATGAAGAAAGGTTAAAACAATGAAGTGTAAATAGTCTTAAGAAGAGATGTTTAAGAAGATACATGATAAGTTTGTATACAAATGACCCCTACAAAATGTATGGTGAAAGGCTGTTTCATGTAAAACTCTACATCTGAAGAAAAAAAAGGATTTAATCTTCTGAGGTGACAAACCTTCCTTACCACAAGAACTAGAAATCTCTGGAATAGCTGCTTCAAAATCAAGTGACACCACATTTTCCTAACTTTGAAATAAGTGCAAGACAAGAACAGCTGAAGAATCTCCCTCAGCCCCATAAGACAAACCTTAGGGGTTAAATAATCACAAACCCCAAAAGAGTGCCCTGGTGCAAGTACCAACACAGCCTGATACAATGCAGTTATGTATACATGGTATATATACTTGTGAGGGTTTATTAAAAAAAAGTACATAGGAAAAGTGGTGGGGGGACAGGTAGCTATATCCAGTGGTGGGGCCCTGGGCATGGTGGGCAGAAAGACAGAGAAAGAGAGGCAGAAAGAGAGAGAGAGTAATCTGCAGTTATATACAGTAGCTATAGGGTGGACCCCAATAACCAATTCCACTGCTGGGCCCCAGGAATCAAATCCACTGGTGGGCTCCAACAATCAACTCCACTGGTAGTCCCCAAGAATCAAGTTCACTGGTGGGCCTTATCATCAACTCCACTGATGGGCCCCTAAGAATCAAGTTCACTGGTGGGCCCCGAGAATCAAGTTCACTGGTGGGTCCCATTATCAACTCCATTGTTGGACTCCAAGAACCAACTCCACTGGTGGACTCCAAGAACCAACTCCACTGGTAGGCCCCAAGAATCAAGTTCACTGGTGGGCCCCATCATCAACTCCACTGGTGGGCTTCAAGAATCAACTCCACTGGTGCGTCCAAGGTACCCCTATCTGACACTGGCAATATTAACCAAATTGCTGTCTTTTTTACATAAAAGACTCCACAAACTGAGAGTTGGAATCTGATTGGTTGCAATGGACAGCTACTTCGGTTTAGCTTAACACTCGGTTTGATGAATCTGCCTGGCTGAGTTTTTAATGTTCACCCTGTAAATCTTGGCAGTATATTTTATTGAATGCACTGAATATGATTGCTCTTCTTCATTGTAATACCAATAAACATTGTGTTCCTTTCATTCATGTTTATGGACGCAATAGCTACACCAGCATTCGGTCATTACTATTGTATTTATTATCTAAGTCATACAGCTCAGTAATAAAACTAGTAGTAATGTGGTTGAACCAGGAATCAATATGTGATATTTTCTTAGTATTAGCAGCACAGAGTCAGAAACATTGTGTACAGTCACGTCTATTATCCAATTCGCTGATTAATGGATTGACCGTCCCCAATTTGCAAATCAATTTGCAAATTGGCACCTGATATCTATTTGTATATAACACTAATTACTGCTCCACCATTAGTGACAAATCCATTATGATGGTGCACATGCATTCATTACAGCTTTTATCCTTTTATAATATCTCTCTGCTGCCATATTGACTTATGACATCTCAGATGGAAACACCTGTAGTGCCTGCTATACATGTCTTAGACACGAAAATCAATATAGACTGCTATCTCAGAGCCACACACCACTAATGACTGTCAAGCAAGAGTCGGACTGAAAGGTAGAGTCATTTGTGACCGTTATCTGAAATTCACACAACAGTAATGACTATCACCAACGATGAGACTTGAACATCATCAATGGTTGTCTAAATTCTCGTGGCCCCATAGTAATTCCCTAGGTGTCCAGACACAGACTATAACCATATAATGTAAGAACTAGAATCTCATATTGTACTGAATATCAGATTGGAGAAGAACCATCACTTTTAGGTTGCAACAAACTTCAGAAAATATTTGTTTTTTTAGGATCGTATATATTTAGTCAGAAACTCCATCTAATGGCCACCAACAAGACAGCTTGTTTTGGTAATGGACTCTTCCTGTTTGGTTTCAGTCTGTGATAAAGATCAAGGTAAACACTAGATGTATGTGGGCAAAAGAGCCTTCCACAGCTTGACAAGCAAAGAGCCATGGCTGTAACTATTGTTATAGCAGGCATAGCGACTGCTGTGGGGCCCAAAGGTTGAGGGAGCCCCACTCAGGTACAAGAACATTGTAGGAAACGAGTAGTTGGTGGTTTTCTGCTATTTAGTGCCACCATTTGGGTTTCCTGGTACATGACAGTAATATTTATACCTTTAATTATTACTACTTATGCTGCTGTTTTAGTTTATTGTCACTTTTTGTTCTAGGTACATCCCTGCATAGAGCATCTTTACTCAGAACACAATGGATCCCCCAAATCCTTGTGTGCTCATCAGCCCAGATGTGCCAGCCCTACAGAAGATGACCTCATGCATACCTCAGAGGAGCTTGCAAGAATTATTTAGTTTGGTAGACCTTGGCATCCAGAGGTCATTATCAAGGTAGTCATTAGGAATCACTAGATACCTCAATACACCTCACAAGCCTAGAAACTCTCTTACACAATAGAATCCAGGTGTCTCAACTTCTCACTCTTAGAAGTAGGTGGTCTGGTCAAGGCCGTTTCTAGGCTAAATAGCAATCAAGGCAGCGAAAAACAATGTCTCCTCCAGCACATTAACATGTCGAGCTACGCAGCAATGCATAAAATCACCATTTACCTGACCAGGCCCTCTTTAAACCCCCACTTCCCCTCCTGACCAGATTCAGATTGATTTTCATTTTCTTTAGAACATGCAGGTTTGAACACCATAGCGTTTTCAACTTTAGCTTTTTTTGTGATATGCAAGACTTTATATTTATGTCACTTTTACATTAAAATTCTTTTTAACAATATCAAAGAAAATGGTAAAACATTAAAATGTCAGTTTTTAACGTCTTTAGATTTATTTCATTTTTTTAACAGCAAAAGTGGCGCTAAAATAATAATAACACGGTAGTTGTGTCACTTTCCCACCACGGACGGGTGATATAAAGTTTTAGGGTTGTCTAGACGGGAGCTAAAAGTTACAGATTGGGCTGTCAGTTTTTGTAATTCTTTTTTTTTTTTTATTCATTTTACATGTTGAGGGGGACACAATTTTTAAAATAAATAAAATAGAAAAAATAAAAAAAAAATAACTTTTTTCAAATAACTTTTTTTTTCTGTTTGTTTGCTGGTAAATACAGCCCCCCAGCACTGACTGTAGAGCTGATCTGGGACTAATAACACTCAGCAGCTTCTACAGCTACTGAGCCCCGGCAGTTACGTGACCACTGGAGCCAGGAAGCAGGAAACCGGGAGGCCTAATGCCTATTTGTATATACAGTACTTATTGAGTGCTGTACATACAACTATTGAGAAGGCAGCGACGGCAATAAACAAGCCCTGCCTTTTCCTTGGAAGGTCCAGCTGTCATTGTCAGGCGGCTCTCCCCTCCCATATCTCCACAGTTAATGTGCAGCTGCAAACTCTGCATGACCATTCTAAAATGGCGGTGCAGAGCTACATGCTGGCTACCCGGACGGTCATCGGGGGGTTGGCATCAATACACTGCATGACTTTGCCACTCCTCCCCAAACCCTAAAGTAAGCGTCACTCCAGGCAAACTCCCACCCTACCCGCCTATCAAGGTGTAGGTCTGATTTACCCATCAGTGGTCTCTTTTGACTCACAACACAATTGAATTGTGGTTGCAATTTCAGGATGAACATAACATTTCTTGAATTCTTTTTAAATTAACTAAATGAGCCCATCTCTTGCCTTTAGAAGCACACTTCCAACTGTTCAGAGTTTTAGTACTTTTTGCACAACTTGCTGATCTCTAACAAGGAGCTTAATGGCAAAATTCATAATAGTTATGTTTGATCCATGAATCACCCAATACATTTAGGGAATCAATCTGAATTGGGATTTAAACAGTCATCCTCATTGTGCTGTTCATACTTTGACATCATGAGACCAAGACAACACCTTACAATTGCTCAGCAGTACCTCACCGTAGTGAGGCTACAAGCAGGATGTTCTCAGATGGAAGTGGCTTAGACTGTCACAGAGTGTCATCAGCAGACCATGGTTACGAATGGTCTGACGTGACACTTGGTTGCCTGTGACCTCCCTTAAATGTGCCTGGAGCTGGGTTTACAATGAAGCGGTCATCAGTGTTCTTGGTACCCAATGGACCAATGGAGATAAAAGGTAGGACCAAGTCATGGCAATATGTGGAGCAATAATGAACTCATCCAAATTTTGACAGGTTGTCTTATAACAGCAACTCCTGTAGATGTGCTCTACTAAACCATAATAACATCATATCTATTGGAACTGCTAGGTAAGAGGAGCTCCAGTTTTGTCAGAATTTGGCCTATTCAAGTAATATATTAATTTATATATTATATAAAAGCTGATTGACAATGGGTCCAGGACCTAAACCCTCAGCAATCAGCTAATCACTTAGTCCGGTATTTTAGAGGATTTCCGCCATAAAAATTTTATTTGAGCAGACTCTTTTTATGCAGTGCTTACAGGGAAAAGTGGTATTCCCATCTCACTGAATAGCCTTAAACATATAGGCAAAGGTAAATATACATTGCTGTTCTAATTTTGCTATATTTCAGAGTTAGAGCAGTTCTTATTTCATGCTTGTGTACACAGACTTCTCTAGCTTACCTACCTTCGCACTGCGCTCTAGCAATAGTGGGGCTGGTGATGTCACTCATTGCTGTTTCTTATCAACAGAAGCTTGATTCTAACTCTCTAATGTTATATTTCTGTTGATAAAAAGTTTAACTCTTTCAACCAGAGAAAAACCTTGTTCCACCCTGTCAGGTCTGCAGGTCACCTATCTGTGTAGTAACAAACAGAGTCAATCGGCGGTTAACAGTGTCTTGGTAGCATGTGAGTTTGTATCTCTCACAAAAGCTTCCTCTCATGACACAAGCAGCTCTGCTAGCTCACATTAATAGCATCGCCATTTTTTTTTATAACCCCTCTATCAGTGATGTTCCTGTAACAGGCACAGCTAGGAATAGCAGCTAGCAGAGCTGAAATGTCAGTCATTGCTGTAACCATCCCTACAGTCCACACAGGAAGTGGAAGCCAAATCAGGCCATGAAGAGTGAAAATAACTAGATAGGACAACCCCTTTGAGAAATATTTTGCCAACCCCTCAGTCATAATAATATTATACTTTCACAATATCCATACATTATGTATGCTACAATAACATTAAAACCAATAACAGATCAAGTAAATAACCAATGGCGACTGTCAGGGGGGGAGATAATTTAGGCAACAAGTTAGTTCTAGATGCTGATGTGTTGGAAGTGGGAGCAACAGGCAGGTATAAGAATATGAGCAATTGTGACAAGTGTCAAATTGTGATGGCTTACATGACTGGGTCAGATCAGCTCTAAAAACAGTAGGTCTTGTGGGATTAGTACCAAAAGTGGTCCAACGAAGGACAACCAGGAAACCAGTTATAGGGTCATGGTTGATCATGGCTACTGGCCATGATAGACAGGTGTCAAGAAACCCAAAGGCTATGTTCACACGGTGTAATTGCGGCGCTTACAATACAGCGCATCTCGCCCGTATTAAACGGGTTTTGCCACAAAGTAAAATTGATGTGGGAAGTTTGAAAATTAAATAATAAACATTTTCACATTTTCATCATTATTAAAAATTCTGCACAGTTTTTGTTTTAGCTGCTCCTTTAGTGATCCATTGTTTACAGCTCGTCTCCAGGGGATACGACCAGGTCCCCCAGTCCTGGTGAAATGCTCAAAACACCCAATTTTCCCTATCAGGCTGCTATTTGGGTTTTTTTTTCAAAGCCCGGGGGTGCGTCACTCTTACTCCTTTGGGAAAATTAGTTAGTAAAAATTTAAAACCCGTGCAAATTAAAAAAAAAGAAACCAAAATAGGTTGTGCATTGATAAAAAAGGAAAAAAAAATCCACGGGTTTAAAGGGTTTCCCTAAGGGATTTTGAACCAAAGACCCTTGTGCTTTTTAAAAAGCAAAAATTTTGTTTATGAACTACAGTGAAAGTACTTAAAATTTCTTACATAAAAAAAACCTTTTCTTTCACTAGGAGAGGAGAGGCCGGTAAATTTTCCCCCTGCGGGTTTCTCAGATTTTGAAATTTAAAACCCAAATACACACGCCCCCTACGGGGGTACAAAAGAGGTGAAAAACCCGGATGCGGGGAAGGTAGGGAAATGGAGATTGTGGAAACCCCCTTTTTTAAGGGGGCAAAAAAAATTTTTTTTGGCAGCAAAATTGCGTGTCAAAAATTACCCGTGGGGAATTTTCCAAAGCATAAACAGCTCGCTGTGTATGGGACAGCATAACTGCAGATTGCTTGGATTTGCTAAATTTTAAACCCCTTGCCCCAAAAACGTAAATACAAGGGGGCAGGGTTAAAGATCAAAAAGGACCTTTGGAGGAAAGAAGTTGCCCCGGGTTTTGGTCATTTTTATTTTATTTTACATCATGTGGAATGCCGGGGAAGAGTGCTTCATTTAAATTTGGGGGTTTAGGGGGAAGGGGGCACCGGATGCACAACGGGAAAAGGGGAAATAAGCAGAGGGGGCACTGTTTTGCTATGGGCAGGGGTTTCCCTGTTGGGAAAACCCTTTGGGGTCTTGACCCAGTTTGGATATTCCTTGAAATGTCCCCGCTCCCAAAACCATTTTAAGATTAGGTCTACCTTTCATTGCTGCAGAATTCCCTGACGGAGGTGGCCTCTTTCAGTAGGATAACACCCCGGCTACATGGCAAAAATATTCAGGGTTTGGGAAAAAAATGACAGAATTCGGGTTTGTCAATAAATTTCTCAAATCAAAACGTTTGAGTATAAATGGAGGGTGCTGGAAAAAACAAATTTGACCCTTTTAGAAGTAAAACCTCCAAAAATTTAAAGGGGGGGTTTTATCCCCAAACTTCCGGGGGAAAGGGGAAATGGTGAACTTACCCGCCGGGAGGGAAAAGGTGGGCCCGGCTCTTCCCTTTGGGCTTCCATTATTTTCTAAAAAAATTTTTTCGGATACAGCAGAGCACACTTGCTCCCCTGAAATTTAAAAAATTTTTCTTTAAAAGGAGAAAAAAAAACCTCCTCAAGCATGGCCCAACTTTTTTCCATATTCTGTGATTTGTTTTTTCCCCATTCCAAAACCCAAAAAAATTTAAAGGAGGGGGGGAAAAAACCCTTTTAATAGTTTTGGGGGCAGGTAGCCACCCCCCGGTTTGCAGTCCTAAAACCTTCTCCGCTTTGGCTTTTTTTATTTAATATTTTTCCCTTTTTTGGATGTTTTGGCTTTTTTTTTTATGAAATTTTTTTTTAAAAATATAAGGGAAAAATTTTTTTTATTTCATTTTTTTTTAAAATAAGTGTTGTTTTTTTTTGTAGCTTTGTTTTTTAAAATGTGCAGGGTAAAAAAAAACCCTTTTTTTTATTTTTTCTCTTGGTTTATGGGTTTTTTTTGCCCCAATAAAGGGGGGTCGTATGACTCTAGTAGAGGTAAAAAAATTGTTTTTTAGGGGGACACCCCCTTTGGAGTTCCCCTTTTGAAGGGGGGGGGAGGTGGTTTAAAGGTTTTTTTTTGATAAAAAAAATAAAACCTAAGAATCTCAATTTTTTTTATTATTGTAGATCGCAAAAATGCTTCTTGGGGGGTTTACATGTATTGTATTCCCCTTTTTGTTTGGGGGCCGTGCCTGGCTTTTGGGGTTTCTGTTTGTTTTATGTATTTTATGTCCCGAAAACCATCCCCAGGGGGGCACCCTAGTTGGGAATTGTTTTTTTTTCAGAGATTTTTTTTTTTTTTTGTGTGAAAAGAACTATGGGTTTTTTTCCTTGGCCCCTTATTGTTTTTAAAACCCCAAATATGGGAAAGGGATAAAATGCCCCCCATTTTGGTTACCCTGCACCCGCCCATTCAAAAGGGGGTAGGATGGGCGAATCGATTCTAAGGGAAGGGGAAAATTCTTTTAGAATTTAAGGAAACTTGGTTTTGTAAATTAAATCGAATTTTGGGGTGTTTCTTGTTCCAGGGAACGAAGTTTGCTTTTCTTTTGTTAAAATGGCGGGAAAGCACAGGGGTTTTACAGGGGGGCAAAGAAATCTGGGAGGAAAAGGGGTGGATAGCCTGCATGACATTTTGAAGAGTGAACCCCAATCAAGAGGTCCCCGGGCGGGATTTGTCGTGACGCCCAAAGCATTTAATAAGATCACCGAGCGCCCCCGTTGGGAGCTAACCCTTCACTGAAATGACGGGGGAAGGTGTGTTGGGGGTTGTTAGCGTTTTTCTGAAGAACTGATTTTTACACAGGGGATTTTTGTGGGGTTGTCTCAGTTTGGGTTAAGGGGACCTGTTTTTTTGAATTTTTCTTTTTGTTTTTTTGGGGTATTGGATTTTAAAATCCAGTGTGGTCCATTGCAGCTGAAAATATAAAATTCAATATCCAAGTGGGATTAAGCCGGGTTCTTTTGTACCCTTTTAAAGGGAAACGGTTTTTTTTAAAATTATCAAATACCACTTCATTTTTGGTCCCAAAAAAATTTTTCTATTGCGTTTTTTTCTTCCGGGGGTTTAATTTAAGGGTTTTTTTTGGGGTTTGTGCTGACAAAATAACCGTCTTTTTCAACGCCATAATATATTTTTTTTGGTACCCTAATTCAAAAAAGAAAAAGGTTAAACAATTTATTCTTTTTTGGTGTGGCGTAGAAATAGCCATTGTAAAAACGTCCCAAAGAAAATTAGTTTGTGGGGGCTCAATTTAATTGCGCAATTTAAATAAAGGGGGTTTTAATTAAGCGTTTTTTTGCTGCTTTTGCTAAACCAAAAAAAAAAACCTTCTTTTTAAAACCCCGAAATATAACATTTTTTTTGAAGCAAAATTCCCCAAGCAAAAGGGAAAATTTTTAAGGGCCTGTTTTTTGTTTTACATTTAGTAAAACACACAGTGTTTGGGTTAAACGACAAAATACAAGAAAAATTTTTTCCGGGCCCATTTTGTGGAGGCAATTTATATCCAAGGGTTCCCCAAAAAGCTTTTTAAATGGGTTCATTTGGGTCAAAAACAGGGTGTATATTTTTTCATTTACAGATAGCTTCAAAAAAACAGTTTTAGGGTAAAATTTTTAAAACCCAAACAGTAGGGTAGACGGGGAGGGGGTTGGAAGGCCTACAAAATCCCGAGGGGCCCAGTGGCCCCCAAACATTTCTAAAAGGGCCCCCCGGCGCACCCCACTAGCAAACTGGGGGACGGAAATCAGGGGGTCAATTCGGTGGGGGCCCCCCAACATGCCGCTTTCATTAGGGGCCCGTGTGTTGTTCCCGCCCCAAAAGGGTTTTGATTGGTTGGATGGGTTCTTTCCTCTTCTCCAGATGACATCTGAAAAACCCCAGCCAAGAGTGGGGGGGGAACCCCCAGAAAAAACCACTTTAGTTGGCGGGCCCCGGGGGGGGGGGTTTCAGGGGGGCCCCTCACCTGTCCTCAGCCTCACCTCTGTCCCTTTCCATTTTCCCCTAAAGCCGGGGATACTTAAATTTGGTCTGGGTCCAGGGCACTATTTTAAAACCCGAGGTAAACCCCAATTTGAGGGGGGCCCGGGGTCCCCCCCGGGCTTTTTGGGCACCCGGAAAAAAAAAATGGAGGGAAATATACCCCCAGCTTTTTTGCAGTAGGGGGGCAAATTTTTTAGATGTGGAGGGGGGCCAGGGGGAGGTAGGGGGGGTGAGAGGTCACCCCTCGGCTTCCCCAAAGACCGGTTTTTGATGAGGGACATTTTGGTTAAAACGTTTGGAAAACAAAAAAGATGATGAATGGGGGCAAACCCCCCCTTTTGGGGGCCCGGGTTTAAAACCCAAGGGCTTTCTTTGTCTGGAGGAAAAAAGGGGGCCTTTTCACCCTTGGGTGGGGTAAGGCGGCGGCGAGCCGAAGGGGGGTTTGTGGGGCCCGTGGGTAGCGGGGTTTAGAGAATTTGGGGGGGGGGTTTCGGGAAAGGAAAAACGGGGCCAAAGGGTGAAAAACCCCGTTTTCGCCAGGTTCCAAAGGGACAGTAGGGGCCCAAAGGGGTCTTGGGGGGAAGGCACCCGGGGGCCCAGATTCAACTAGGGGAGGGGGTTGGCGGAAAAACCCGTCCCGGCGGGTGTGGCAGTTTTTTGTTAAGACACCGGGGGGGCCCGCAAAATAAGGGGTTTATATGTAGTTTCTGGGGCAAAAAGGTGAAGCTTTGGGGGGCCCAGGGGAAAAACCCCGTTGGACAACCCCCGGGCTTCAAAACATGCAGCGTACCACCCGGTGGCCGGGGGAAAAAAATGGGGATCAGATTGTGGTTGGCCTTTCCTCCCGCATGCGCGAAAGCGAAAACCCCCCCATTTTGGGGCACGCTTTTGAAATTTTTTCAGCCAGTCAAGGCTTCCCCCAAACCCCACCACTCTGCAAAAAGGCAGTTTTTTCCCCTTTTTTGGGACATCCTTCCCGGTCCAGATGCCCCTTCCCCCTCTACTCTCATGGGCCCAGCAGTCGTCAGAAAATTTTTTGGATTGTAAAGAGACAACAAAGAAATGGGGCCCCCAAAAACATTAAAGGTTGCCAGTAAAATTTGGCCCTGTCTTTAAATTTTTTGGTCTGAGTATTTTTCCCTTTCCAAAATGGTTGACTTGCCCCATTCGGGAGAAAAAAAGGTTTTGTGCCGACCCCAAAAAATTGGAGATTTAACCAAGCCGTAATTTTTTTTTAAAAAAAGGGCAATTTAACCAGCACTTCCCAAAAATTTTGTAGAACGGGAAAGGGGGTCAGCCCTTTGGGGTTTTCGGTTTGTTCCAAGGTACCCCGGGCCCAAAAAAACCCCGCGGACGTCGGGGTAGTTTGTAACTCCGGTGGGGGGGGGGCCCCGGGTTTTTTTTGGTTTCCACTTTTTTACGGGGCCCCATTTTGGGTGAAATTGGGGCCCTTTCCCTGCCCAGGCAAAACCAAAATTTGGGGACGGGAAAGACGCCCTTTTTCTCCTCCATGGTTGTAAAAATGTGCCCCTGGGGGGGGCCAAAATGCCCCGCTCCTCTCCCCCACCACCACCACCATACCCCGCCCCAAAGTTACCTGCTCCTTTCATCCCACCATGTGTAGGGACAAAAAGGTGTAAAGGGCGGTTTTTTTACAAAATAGTTTTCCCTGGGCCCGAACAAAGGGAACACCAGGGGGGGGAATTTGCTCCCGCAAAAAGCAGAAAGGGGAAACCCCGATGGTGGCTTTTTTTTCCCGCCCCAAAAATGCAAATGGGGAAACCAAATGGTAAAAGGACAAATGGGGGGAAAAATGGTTTTTCGCCCCCCCCTTGCAAAAGAAAAAGGGGGGAGGGTTTTCCTTGGAAAACCGCACTGGGAAAGTGTTCAATTGGTTTTTAAAAAAGGTTCCTGAAGTCTTCCAACGACCCTTAGAAATTCTGAAAATGGCCAAAGGAAAACTTTTGGGCTTTCCCATTTTACCCTTTTTGTACAAAACGCCAGGAACCACCCCCTGGGTTTTGGGCAGGGGCCCAAGAACCGGCCCATGGCCCCAAACACGTTTGGTTATGCGGTTTGGTTTCCCGCCCGGGGAAATTTCCCATTTTTGCAATTTTTCTTGGACCGACTTTTATGAACGGGAAAAAAAGGGCCATTAAAAATTTTTTGATGTTTCCAGGCGGGCAAAATACTTTTCCCCTGTGTAATTTTTAAATTTTCAGCCGGGGCCCAGCTCATCCCGTGCCCAACCTGCCTTTTGGGTTTGGGCCCAATTCGAGGGGGCCCACGTTATTTGTCGGGTCGCCGGGGAACTAGGGGGATTGAAAAAACCCGTCACCCCCACTGTTTCCCTGCCCTTTGGAACGATGCTAAAAAAATTTTTGGGGCGGGGGGATTTTGGAGAATGTGGGGGAAAATCTGTGGCCCCACATGAGCCCGGGTGGGGACTAAAAGGGGAGGAGGAGGAGGGGAGGAGGAATTGGGCAGAAGATTGTTGGTAAATTAAAGGTGGATTTTTTACCCAGGTGACAAAAAAAGAGGGGAGGCCGAAAAGGAGCAGTGGAGGGGGGTGGATGGAGAGGAAAGGATGGGGAACGGGGAGGGGTTTCCCCAAGCACCGTGGCGGGAAATACAGGGGGAAAAAAAAAATGGAGGAAAGGGAGCCCCCAGGGGGGTCATTTTGGGAAGAGGGCCCCGCGCTTTGTGTTTTTCCCTGGGTTTTGGGGACAGCCCGAATGAAAGCAATTTTCCGGCGGGGGAGGGCCTTTGGCCTTCCCCAAATTGGGAAACCCCCCGAAAAACCGGGTTTCCCCAAAATGGGGGGCCTTTTTTTTCCCGGGATTTGAGAGGGAAGCCCAAACCCAAAAAAACTATGGGGAAAATCCCCCGTAACCCTTTTTGGGGCCGCGGGTTTTTGGGCCCGGGGGGTTTCTTTCCCACCCTTTTTCTGACAGGTCTGAAGGGGGGAAAGGGGCCTTCCTCATGCGCCTCACTTTACTCCCTGCCCCCGGTGCGGGGGGAAGGGGGGGCGGGGGGGAAAGGAGCCGTACCCCCCTTCCCAATCAGCAGAAAAACCCAAAAAAATTTTGGAGTCCCTAATGGCACTTTTTCACCCGCCTAGGAGGAGGGGCCCCCACCAAAAGAAAAGCAAAAAGGGGGGCAGCCAGCGGGGGACTGGAGACAAAATTTCCCTGACAACCGGTACCAATGATTTAAAAGTTTTTTGGTTGGGCCTTAATTAGGGGATTTCGCCTCAAACCCCCCCAATTTTAAAAAGTTCCGGGGGAAATTTACGGGGGCCCGGGAAAAAAACTGGATGTGTTTGGCGAAAAACCCTTGCCGGGGGTTTGTGCGGGTGGGGGAACCCTGCCCTGCCGGCCGTTGTTTTTTGGGAAATCAGGAGGGTTAAAAGCTCCCCCATTTGCGGCGGGGGGCCCTCTTTTCCCCCCAAAATGGCAAAAACCCGTTTGGGCCCTTTCCTAAAAGGGAAATATTTTTAAAAACCCGATGACCCATTTGGGTTCAAGAAAAATCAGGCTTTTTGGATGGGCCCAAGGATTTCCAACACCCTTTTCCCCTTTAAGGCGTAGTTGGGGGTTCAAATAACCGGGGCCTTAAAACCCATTTATTTGTTTGCCCCACCCCCGCTGATGCCAAAATCTGTGATAGTTTCTCCATTTTGCTCCCACCGTCTTTAAAAAGGGGGCCGGGGAAAATTGTTACCCCACCTCAAAAAAACCCCCTTTTTCTTCTTTCCCCATTCTATGTGTCTTGCTGTGCTGCTGTTGCTTTTGGCCGTGCCCAATCCAAAACGTGTCTTGTCCCCTATTTCCCGGCCCTGGTACTTTTTTTCCCCGAACCTTTTTTTAAAAAAAAACGGGTCTTGGGTGCCCTTTTTTGCCTCATGCTGTTGCCCTGTTAAATCCCTAACTCTCTTTTCATTGTTGCCATGCCTGACCTCTTTGCTTGCTGCCGCCGTGTTCGTTTCTTTTTTTTTTTAAATTTGTCCCCGCTCGGGTGGAAATTTAACTATTTTGCCAACTGAAAGAATGTCTTTGTGCAACTCTCGGGCCCTAAAGGTGCTGCAAGGTGATCCTGGGTGCCCTCCCCTTTTTTTCCTTAATTTTTTGGCCACTGAAATTGACTTAAAAGCTGCTCCCCGGTGGCTGTTTCCCCTCCGGTCCCCTCCACCCCCCTTGTGGCCCTTACTCGGGGTTTTTGCCCCTCCGGAAAATTTTTTTTCCTTGGGGCCCACTTTTATCAACCTTTTTGCTGCTGATTTGGGGGGGTGCGGGCCGTGCCCTCCAAAAAAAACTGTGCCCAATTGGGGCCATGTCTGCCCTTATGTGCTGCTGTTGCTCTGCCCTTTCCCCCTTTCCTTCCTGTTTTTATTTTGTACCACTTTTGGCCTATCCCTTTTTTTGGGCCAGCCCAAAAAATTTTGTCTTTGTGAAAATTTTCCCTGACTAAATGCGGGTTTGCCCCCTGACCCCCATCATGGGGCATTTTTGCCCCCTTTTGGGGCCCGGGTCTTTTTTTTGCCACTTCCAGAATTGTCATTGTGCCTTTTGGATTCATGCTGCTGGGGGGAACTGCCCCCGTCATCCCCCACTTTTTTGTCTTTTTAATTTTTGCCATGGTTTTTCCCAGTTTGTTTTTTTTCCAGCTTTTGCTGCCATGATTTTTATCAGGTTTTTTTTTTTAAACGGTTCCTGTTTTCCCCGGGGTTTTTTTTCAGTTTTTGCCCCAAAAGGGTGCCCACCTTGGGCCCAATTTTATGTGAAAGCGGATTCTAAGAGCGGCCGGCATTATGGGGCGTGTCTTACTAAAACAAAAAACATTGTATGAAGCCCAACCAAGCCCCCTCTGAAATATTTAAGCATGGCCCCAAGTTTACAGCCCCCCTCGGGGCTTTTTTGGGCACCCTAAAAAAAATTGCTGTTTTTTAACGTGATTCGTGCCGAAAAAGTATTTCCCTGGAAAAAAAACCAACCCCGAACAATTTTGTCCGGAAAAAAAAAATTTCGGCGAAGGGGCCCAAAACCGAATTTTTTGAGAAATTCGCCCACTTTTTCCAAAGGTGTTTTATCGGTGTTTATGTTTAGCAAGGGTTTTGGGTTTGTTTTTTTTTAATTTTTTTTTTTGGATTATGGAGGGTTTTTTTTGGAACCCAATGAGAAGGTTTTTTTTGTATAAAACCTTTTAAAATAGGGGAAGAGGTAAGGAATTAAAAAGAAAGTTTTTTTTCCCCCCCGTGAAGTTTTTTTTCGTTGAACCCCCCGGGGGTTTTTTGGTTTTTTAAAAAACGCAAATTTTTTGACCCAAAAACATAAAAAATTAAGAATCTAAATTTGTTTTTTTTATTATTGTAGTTTGCCATAAATGCTTCTTTTGGGGGTTTTCCATGTTTTTGTATTGCCCTTTAAAATGTACCCTGTTTGGTTTCAGTGTTTAGCAAAATTGTGGGGCTTTTTTTAAGTTTTAGTGGTTTAAAGCATGTAAAAGCGGGTAGCTAAAGGGGGTTTAAGGCATAGTGTAGTTGTTTGGCTCAGTGGTTACCCTTTGTTTTGGTTTTGGTGGTCAGGGGTTTTGCATAGTGTAGCATGGTGGCCTCAGTGGTTAGCAAAATTGAAAGCAGGGGTGGCCCCCGGGTTACCCCATGGGGGTTGCATGGTGGCTCAGTGCTTAGTACTGTTGCCTTGCGGCTCTGGGGTCTTGGTTCAAATTCCCAAAAGGGAACATTTTCGGGGAAAAGGGGGATTTGTTTTTTTTCCATTGTTTTTGGGGGGGGTTTTTCCCTCCTTTTTTTCAAATTTTCCCCCCACACTCCAAAATGCACAGATAGGATAACGTGGAATTTAGATGGTGAGCCTCAAAGGAGATGGGGACCTATGCGAATAATGACAATCTCAGTACAGCACTCTGGAATATAACGGTGCTATATTAGTGACTAAAACAAGTATGTGGGAGGTGGTTTTATTATTATGGGTGATCGCTGTGCTATGAAGTACTAAACAATACTCCTGTATTCATGAATATTGAAACTTCACATAAAAAGATACATCACCTATAATTATATACAGTCCCTGCTGCAAGTTACACAAACTAATCACAGTAAACTTTAATGGATAATAGAAAATTTCCAGGAAAGTGCGACAGCTTCGATATATATTAATTGAACAGTAAGAAAACAGATTAAATTCAGCAAATCTTGTTATAAACAATAACGACATCTAGATGTTCAATTATACGAGTAATCAATCTAATACAAGAATTCAGGAATATTAGTGAAAAAAGCAGAAATTACCAGAGTATAATACAAAAATTATCGGTGAGAGGAAAATACAAAATCACATAGTAACTAATTCAATGCGAATAAATCCTTACTAATTCTTGTAATCTAATGCACTTCCTGTCGAGGACGCTTTCTTAAAGTCACAATCCATTGTTATGTAGGTAATCATGCAAGAAACATAACTTAAGCTCTTGGGTCCCAATGTAAAAATTTTAAAAGGGCCCCTTTACCTATGAGGGATCATGCATGTTAGTGATCTTTTTTTATATGGCTATTCTGGCCTCCCTAAGGGGCTTGGGACTGCCTTCTCTGCACCCCCTATGGCTAATGCCCTGAATTATGGGCCACATGTATGAAACTGTTTAGGTCTAAAACTCACTCTTTTGCCCATAGTAACCTATGGGCAAAAAAGTGAGTTTTAGACCTAAACAGCTTGTCATACATTCATATTCACAGCAGGACACAAATGTAAGTGAAAGATAATAATTAGTTTTTGAGAAGTATATTTTTGGTGTTTGTCTAGTTTCTGTCGGACCCTGCCTGGGACTCGCTGGGCTGTAAATCCACTTGCTGTATTAGGGTCATTTGTAGCTTAAGGACATTTTTGAGGGAAAGGTGTTAGGGTTAAATCAGGGATAGAGGCTCCAGTGTTAGAGGTAGTGATATGGGGAGCTTTTGAGAGACAATACTAGGGACAGTTAGCAAGGGACAGTTCTCAATACTACTCTGGAGTGTACATGCATGTGAGTGTACATGCATCTCTACTAAACCGTGTATCTGCCTGCAGTCTGTTTACCAAATTATCTAGTGGTGAATCTTTCATTGACAGGCTTCATATTGCTTTTTCATGTGATTGCAGGTGTACTGATTATGTTGCTAGTTGTTGTTTGGAGTCTACCAGCGCCATTAGACAAAGGTCCCTCTGCTGCCCCCTATTAGGAGACCAGTGCTACTAATGATGTGATAAATGAGGGCCCTGTTATAGATTTTGTACTGGGGCCCAGGTACTTAATGAAAGTGAGTTGAACATGGGAGTTATATTCTATTGCATCAAATCCTCATTATTGGAATAACAACCACATGGTTCACTTAATAACTTGTCGAATTTGATGCCATAATAGTAAAACATGGTTATAATTCACCACATAGATTTTGTAACACTTCGTAAAAAGACAATTTTTAACTCAAATTCAAATGTGTAAAACTATAGGAGCCAAAACAGGACAAAATCTCTGACACAACTCACTACAGCTACCCTCATTACTAAATCCAATGAATGACTGTCCATAATATACCCCGTGGAACCCAACTAAGCCCTTTAGACATTGCGTAATTGAAACTCACAGGATAAGGTCTTGGGTTGATGAATGATGGATGGGACAGCACAACACATCAATGAAAAGGATATGCAATTTGGCAACAAGTTCATTTCTAGAAACATCTAACCTATTACTCATAGCTACTTAGTCTCAATGGGCAAGATTGGTGGAGCATAAGTGAAGCCAAACCCAGGAAAGGGGAGCCAGGGCCCATAGGATTAAATTGGAGTTGTCCACTTTTTTTAAAAATAAATTAGGCTCACTATAGGCTGAAGTGTGTCTACATACTTTATTGATGTGTATTGTGTGTTAGGTGTGTATTTTAAATGTATATTTTTACTATTGCAGTAAGCGATGACAGTCTGTTCAGATCATCATCCTTTACTACCACATACATTAAAGAAGAGCCCACCGGCCTACTGACTGCTGCGCATGCGCACTAGTCAGAAGGTCGTGGCTATTACAGTGTAGCCGTCCATGGCCATCCCTGAAGGAAACATCAAACTAGTCTACAAAATACCGTGTTTCCCCCAAAATAAAATACCCCCGAAAGTAAGACAAAGCAGAGATTTTATTGAATTCCCAAATATAAGGCACCCACCGAAAATAAGACATAGCGGAAATCATTGCTGTAGCTCCCCATACACAGGGCCGTCTCTAAAGGTGGGCAGACAGAAAGGTGGGGTGGAGGGGGGAACGGGAGTTCCCAAGCCCCGCTCACCCCGAGAAACAGCCCTGGGATATATTGTTGTAGCACCTGAGTGTTGAAGGACCTGTGCAGGGAGGTCATGTGACTGTGATGTCACCACAGGTCCCGAACATCCCAGGACAGGAGACAGAAAGTGTACAAGTAAGTGAGGGATGGGGGAGGGGTGGAGAACAGAGCAATGATACTGATACACACACATCCCACATGATGGCTGATGGGGCATGCTGGAACTTCTAGTTCTACAAGTTCCAGCATGTCACATTTGCCATCCTTTGAGATAAGTCACTGCAGCTGCCATAAAATGTCCTTTACATACATATATCCTATGGTTTGTTACTCTAAAACTTTAAGATATATATATACACACACACTACTATAGCATGCTATAATTTATTTGTGGAAAAATAAGACATCCCCTGAAAACAAGACATAGTACATTTTTAGGAGCAAAAATTTATATAACACGCTGTCTTATTTTCGGGGAAACAGGGTACGATGCTGCGTTCGTGGAGGACTGCAAGGTGGCTACATTATAGGTGCATAAGCGCACTAGCCAGGGGGCTGTCGCTGCTATGGTTTAGCCGCCGGCAGCCATCCCCAATTGCAGCGTCACACTCTACAGAGTAGTGTGACGTTCCATTCATGAAGGGCTGCGGGCGGCCTCCTGACTAGTGAGCATGTGTAGCAGTCAGCAGGTTGGCCAGCTCTTCTATAGCGTATACAGTGGTAAGGAATGATAATCCCAACAGAACATCATCACATACTGTCTTACACATTATAGTAAAAAATACATTTAAAATACACATCTAACACATAATGTGCAAGTATAATGATGCCCTGCAGCCTATAGTGAACCTACTTTACAAACAACCACAAAAAGAACCTGACAACCCCTTTGAACCTACCCTAGGTACTACAACTATTCCGCTTGCTTTACATAACACCATTGCAGCTACTACGGGGCCAAGTTTATCCAGCAAAGTTTCAGCATAAAATAAAACAATCCATGTTTATTCAGTCCAATTAAAAACATAGCAGTTTGGTCAAGCCATAGTCAGGGTTTGCGCGTTTCAGGTCGTGGGCCCTTAGGGCCACATGTATGAAAGGGTTTTGGTCTAAAACTCACTTTTTTCCTCATAGGTTTCTATGAGGAAAAAAGTGAGTTTTAGACCAAAACCCTTTCATACATGTGGCCTTTAGTCTTAATGGTTATGACTAAGGGCCTACAACCTGAAATGCGTAACCCCTGACTATGGCTTGACCAACCTGTAATATTTTTAATTGGACTCAATAAACATAGATTGTTTTATATTATGCTGATACTTTGCTGGATAAAGTTTCTTCTTTCATTGGTATGACCGCGCCTGGCGAGAGGTGATAACCATGCATGGGAGGTGAGCTGCCTATCTTCTTTTTTCTTTGTTGCATTACTATGGGGTCAAGTAGCTGAAGGGGAACCACATTGATGAGGAAAATCATAGTGGTGGCTTTCTGCTGGGCTTACAGTTCTCATATACAGTTACCTTCCTACTATTATTTTAGTCAAAGCTCCAGTGATACAGTTACTGTTCCTACTCCATTAATACAGTTCAGTTTTGCTATCCATAATATGGGTGGAGTACTTCTTGACTTTGCTATAAAGCTCCATGAGTTCTAGTTTTGCCACTGACTTTACTAAATTTCCAATTTTAACCTAAGATTCCTAATACATCTAATTGTAGGAAAAGGGGGCAGAGTAAAAGTAAAAATCTTTAGACTCGCCACAATCCTATAGAGTCTACAGTACAGACCCTTGGAGATCTAGGTCAGGCCAGGCCAGGGCCGTTCCTAGGGGCGGGCGGGGCGTGCGATCGCCCGGGGCGCCGAGGCTCCGGTCACCTGAGGGGGCGCCGCCTGCCTCACCCGCCTGGAGGATTGCCCCTGACTCTGTGGGGGCTTTTTTTATAACAGTCACGCAGAGCCAGCAGCTGCAGGGAGGAGGCGGGACGGATCGGTCCCGTCCCGCATCCTCCCCTGTATGTATCAACACTCACTGAGCGCCGATACATACACAGCGTCACAGGGGGCGCACAGCTTTCACCGTGCCCCCTGCGACGCTCGATCTCCTCAGCTGGCAGCTCTGCCGCCGCGTAGATCCCTGGGAGCTGCATGCAGCGTAAGCAGCGTGATGACTTCACGCTGCATACACCACTCAGCAGCTCCCAGAGCTGGACGCGCGGACCGAGGTCTGGTAAGTAATATTTTGTTATTTTATAATTAGCTACAGGGGGGATCTACTGGCTACAATGGGGGCATCACTGGCTACGGGGGATCACTGGCTACAGGGGGCATCACTGGCTACAAGGAGAGATCACTGGGGTACAATGGGGGCATCACTGGCTACAGTGGGGTAATCACTGGCTACAATGGGGGCATCACTGGCTACAGGGGGCATCACTGGCTACACTGGGGGCATCACTGGCTACAATGGGGGCATCACTGGCTACAAGGAGAGCATCTACTGGCTACAATGGGGGCATCACTGGATAATGGGGGCATCACTGGATACAGGGGGCATCACTGGCTACAATGGGGGCATCACTGGCTACAGGGGGCATCACTGGCTACAGGGGGCATCACTGGCTACAGGGAGAGCATCTACTGGCTACAAGGGGGCATCACTGGCTACAGGAGCATCACTGCTTACAGGGGGCATCAATGGCTACAAGGGGGGCATCACTGGCTACAGGGGGCATCACTGGCTAGGGGGGGCATCACTGGCTTCAGGGGGGGGCATCACTGGCTTCAATGGGGGCCCTCACCGGTCACAATGGGGGCAATCATGGCTACAATTAGGGGGATCTAAATGGCTACAAGGAGAGCATCTATGGCTACTATGGGGGGTATCATGGCTACAGGGGGCATCACTGGTACAATGGGGGCATCACTGGCTACAAATGGGGGCATCATGGCTACAGGGGGCATCACCTGGCTACAAAAGGGGAGCATCTACTGGTACAAGGGGCATCATGGCTACAGGGGGCATCACTGGCTACATGGGGGCATCACTGGGTACAGGGGGCATCATGGCACAATGGTGGATCACTGGCTACAGGGGGGCATCACTGGCTACAGGGGCATCTACTGGTACAGGGGGGCATCTACTGGTAAAAGGGGGGCATGTACTGGCTACAGGGGGCATCACCTGGCTACAGGGGGCATCACTGGCTACAGGGGGCATCACTGGCTACAATGGGGGCATCACTGGCTACAAGGAGAGCATCTACTGGCTACAATGGGGGTATCACTGGCTACAGGGGGCCTCACTGGCTACAATGGGGCATCACTGGCTACCGGGGGCATCACTGGCTACAGGGGGCATCACTGGCTACACGGAGAGCATCTCCTGGCTACAGGGGGCATCACTGGCTACAAGGAGAGCATCTACTGGCTACAATGGGGGCATCACTGGCTACAATGGGGGCATCAAATGGCTACAGGGGGCATGTACTGGCTACAATGGGGGCATCACTGGCTACAGGGGGGCATCACTGGCTACAGGGGGCATCACTGGCTAAAGGGGGCATCACTGGCTACAGGGAGAGCATCTACTGGCTACAGGGGGCATCACTGGCTACAATGGGGGCATTTACTGGCTACTGGGGGCATCATGGGGTACAAGGAGAGCATCTATGGCTATAAGAGGGGCATTTATGGCTACAGGGGGCATCACTGGCTACAGGGGGCTCAACATGGCTACAATGGGGCAACACTGGCTACAATGGGGGAATCACTGGCTTTAAGGGGTCTTCACTGGCTACAATGGGGGTCATCCCCTGGCTACAATGGGGTATCATGGCTACAATGGGGTCATCACTGGCTACAGGGGGCATCACTGGCTACAGGGAGCAACACTGGCTACAATGAGGGCATCACTGGCTACAGGGGGCATCACTGGCTACAAGGAGAGCATCACTGGCTACAAGGAGAGCATCTACTGGCTACAAGGAGAGCATCTACTGGCTATAAGAGGGGCATCACTGGCTACAGGGGGCATCACTGGCTAAAGGGGCATCACTGGCTACGGGGGGCATCATGGCTACAAGGGGGCATCACCTGGCCACAGCGGGGATCACCTGGCTACAGGGGGCATCACCTGGCTACGGGGCATCAAACCCGGCTACGGGGGCATCATTGGCTACAGGGGGCTTACTACGTGGCTAAAGTGGGCTCCTCTGTGGCTACAGGGGGCTACTATGTGGCTACAGGGGGCATATTACATGGCTACCATATGAGGTGCCCATAGATGGGAGTTTGTATTTTGAGATAGGAATTGGGAGAGAAGTGCTGATAAATTGAGGAGTCTAAGATGTTTGTTTTTGTAAATTTTACAGTGAAGAGTCGGAGTAGTCCCATGGCGTCTGGGACAGATGGAAAAGAAGAAGAAGAGAAAGAGAACCAACTCTTCAGAGACGTCTCCTGTGAGTCACTAAAATTTTAAATTTACTGTAATTATTTTTTATGTCTGCAGAGCCTGTGTACAGCTGGTTCCACCACTGTATGGTCACTGTATGGCGGGAAAATTGGTTGTAGTATAAAAGGGTTTTTATTCAGTAATAGCAGTTTGTATTATTTAGTCACTATGTGCTGGTCATATTTGGTCATGGTGTGGTGGTATTATTCGGTTTACTGTGTGCTGGGTGATTTTGTGGTCTTTGTGGTCTTGGGATTTTCTGGTTTCGGTGTATGCAGTGTTATTTGGTAACTGTATGACTATTATTTTGGGAGTTTTTATACGTAGCAGATTGGTGGTAAAACTTTTTTTATATCTTGGTTTATGGTAATGTGGCGCCATATGTTACGGGGGAGGGGGGCGACATTTCTTCACCTCGCCCTGAGTGAAATTTAGCTTAGGAACTGCCCTGATCCAGGCTTAGTTCTTTCTGAAGTGTCTATACCTAGATGTCTGAGCTTCTATATGATTAATGCATCAAGAAGATATCCATTAGTTTTCGTCAGTGACAAATTTGTGATGGATGTGTTCCCTCCCAGCTTACATAGCACATATCTGCATCCTTAGGGAAAAAATGCAAAAACAGCCAGAGATAAATCCCCATGCTCCCCACAATTCAGCAGCTTCTTCCATGATGCAAACACCAAGAAGATTTCATCATGCCTTCTGAGTCATTAAATCAGCTCCATCCCTCGCATGCATTATTGCAACAATGTTTTTTAGAGCACTGGGATTTTTTAAAAGCACTGCGTGATTTAAATTTTTTTGTGGCGGGGACACTATGGGCAACATGTCCGAAAAGAGGCGTCGCCATGCTAGTTTTCAGACGCATTAAGTGAGTGTATAGTGTTCCTGAATGAATGAACCTGTCAAAAATCTGGTATGTGGTCTACCTTGCATTGTAAAATTGATCCACCTACCTAGGCAGGTAGCATCATTTAGGAACATAGGGGGACATGTAGGACAACTGTCTTGGTTTAAAGGGGTTTTGCCACTAAGTAAAATTCATGTGGGAAACTTGCAAACTAAATAAAAAACATTTTCACCATTCATCATTATTAAAAATTCTGCACCGTTTTTGTTTTTGCTGCTCCTTTAGTGATCCATTGTTTACAGCTCGTCTCCAGGGGATTCGACCAGGGCTGTGAGCTCCTCAGTCCTGGTCAGACATGCTCAGATATCACCGCTCCTCTCAGGCAGCTACCGAGTGTTCAAACCCCGGGTGCTGTCATTCTACTCCCGTCCTCTATGCGCCTTAGTAATAAGTCAAACAGTGCAAATAAATAAAAAAGAAACCTCAATCAGGTCTGTGCATTGATAAAGAGAAAAAAAAACACAGGTTTGGTTCCTGCAGGGATTTGAACCTAGAACCCTTGTGCTGTGAGGTAAAAGCTTCGCCTCTGAGCTACTCACAGCTTTATACATATCACAAGGCATTATGGTAAAGGAGCTGGGAAGCTCACTGCACCCTCTATTGGTTGTAACAAATCAATTTACTTCTGATTCACTGAATCTTTGAGAAGCAAAAAAGGAATATTAGTCAAGCCAATATCGCTCATTTACATACGACCATTTCGGGGTTTTGCCCCTCATCAGTGTAGAGCAGAGCGATATTGGCTTGACTGGGTGGGAGGCAATGAGTGGCCTTCTCTCAGCTTTATACATAAACAGACCTTTTTTTGACTAGAGAGAGGGGAGGCCTGGTGATGTCATCCTGCAGGGTCACATGATATGCAATTCAAACAAATCACACACGCCCCCTTTTGAGCACACAGAGCTGAAGAGCTGGATGCAGGAGGTATAAAATGAGATCGTGGCAAACCCCTTTAAGACTTTCTTTGTTGCCCATAGCAACCAATCAGAGCGCCCATTTCATTATTTCAGAGCATTAGATGAAATGTAAGAGTATGTTCACACGGCTTATTTTCAGGCATAATTGCGGGTGTATTTCGCTGCGTATTGTGCTTATTGTTGCGGCCAGCAACTACGGTAATCCATAGCTCTCATACGCCTCCTCTCCCCGTTCGTACAATACGATTATATTGTACGCGCAGGGAGATAAGCGACATGTCAATTATTCTCACTGATTCCGTGCCATGAATAATGCATGTCAATGGGGCCGGCGGGCTGCTGGCCCACCATGCTTCGGGAGTATGAGCTCACGGTGTATTGTGGCACATACTGTACGCGCCACAATTACGCCATGTGAACATTCACTAAGGGGAACTCTGATTGGTTGCTTTGAGCAACAAAGAAAGTCTTAGACCAAGACAGTTTTCATACATTTGGCCCTTAGTGTATCATTGCTATCATATTTGATACGCCTACTTTAGGCGCATTCAAATGTGTCGCACCTGGCGTCTAATGTGCCTAGTGTTGGAGTACTACAGTTTATTTATATAGAGAACATGGCGTTAACAGTTTTTTTTTTTTTTTGGTGCAAAATACGCCAAAACAATGGTGCTTTCGTATTGTGACATTTGTGGTGCTATATAAGGACACTATGTGGGGCATTTATTTCTAGGAGCACTGTGTGGGTAGTTATTTTTTGGATGTTTTGGCGTGGGATTAATTAATGGGAGCATCATATATAGTATTCTATTATAGGGGCAGAAAGGGTGGAATTACTGCACTGTGGGACACTGTTGTATTCAGGGGCACAGTATATGGTGCTATTACTTTCAAGGGGCACAGTTTGTGGTGCCGTCTAATTTTAGAAAATGGTGTTAAGCTATTATATTCAGGGAGTGATTTGGTGCATTATGAAACTTTGGCGTATTAGTAATGCGCCTAACATGTATAAAGGCTATAGATAGGCTGGAAATAAAAGTCATTAGAATGTTAGCATGTCAGTAAATAGAAACTATGGGGGACCACAGATCCCAGCAATACCTGTGCTGTGCTGGCTCTTGCTGTATATAGAATAAAGGGTGAAAGCAGCAAAAATAAATTTCAAATTTAATGTAGTAAAAATTATATTTTTATATTTTGGGGATATTATATATTTTTATATTAATTTTATATGATAACATTTTTATTAAATTTAAATAATTTAATTTTATACAGTTTGATAATTATCAGAAATTACTTTTTATTATTCTACTGCTGTAAGTTGAGAAATATTCAACATTTTTTGCCCCGTGTGGACGGGGGCGGGGCGGGAGTGGGGGAGTGAGCGGGGGGGACGGCACTTCGCCGGCCCATAGACAATCACTGCTAGCGGCGCGTATACGCCGCTAGAAAGTGACATGTCAATTATCTCCGGGAGAGGAGACGTAATCCATAGTTCTCTATGAGAACTGTGAATTACCGTAATGAATGGGCCGTTTTCGGCCCGTAAATGGTGCACTTCAGCGCGTAATTACGGACGGAAATACGGCCCATTTTAAGCCGTGTGAACATGGCCTAACAGTAAATCTTGCTCCACTTTGAATCCTCAAGCTCAGGCAAACCACATTGAGATAGCTCTGCCTGTCCGAGCAGTAATGCGCCTAGTTTTGCCGAACCACATTCATATATGTGTCTAGTGTGGTGCGACGTCCCCAGAATGCCCCCCAAAATGTTAGGCGCCCCCTCATGTTAGGCGCATTAGAAAGTGTTGAGTCTTCTGAACAATGCGCCTAACACATTCCTTAGGCGCATTAGATATCGTAGCCGCTCACTTTGGCGCATTTTTCAGCAGAAAAAAGGTGAAAAACCCGATCATACATGTCTTCCTTAGTGTATGGCACTTTGAAGACTATTGTGTAAGTATAGCAGGTGCATTTGTGCTGCTATAGAAAGGAGTTAAAGACTTGGGAAAAAAAAATCTACAGAGATGAGCTGTGGTCAGGAAAAGTCATCATGGCTGACTGGGCTGGATAAAGAAGAAAAGAGAGAAGAACGACTCCAATCAGAGAAGGCGTCATCTGTGAGACAGAGCCATTTATATTCTCCCTCTGTCTGGACTCACTGAATGGTTTACAGCAATGATGTGTGGTACTAATCCAGTTTGTG
This sequence comes from Phyllomedusa bahiana, assembly GCA_025379985.1. Taxonomy (NCBI): domain Eukaryota; kingdom Metazoa; phylum Chordata; class Amphibia; order Anura; family Hylidae; genus Phyllomedusa; species Phyllomedusa bahiana. The sequence continues at coordinate 24,164 of JAODAL010019296.1, read as the reverse complement.
AAACAACTCCCTTCTTATATTGCCATTGTTCATGTCGTATGGAAAGATGTAGGTTCACATAATTGAAATATATATATATATATATATATATATTTATAAATATATAATATATATATATATATATTATATACTTTATACACGCACCTGGCCACTTTTATTAGGTACACATGTTCAACTGCTCGTTAACACGTAATTTCTTTATAAAGCCATCACATGGCGTCAACTCAGTGCATTTAGGCATTGTAGACAGGTCAAGACTTTCTCTGCAGTTCAAACCGAGCATCAGTATAGGCAGAAAGGTGATTTGAGTGCTTTAACGTGGGCATGGTTGTTGGTGGCCAGAGGGCTGGTCTGAGTATTTCAGAAACTGCTGATCTCCTGGGATTTTTCACGCACAACCATCTCTAGGGTTTACAGTGGAATGGTCCGAAAAGGAAAATACATCCAGTGAGCGGCCCAGTACTGTGGGACGGAAATGCCTTGTTGATGGCAGAGGTCAAAGGAGAAGGGGCAGGTGACTTTGGTTCGAAGCTGATAGAAAGGCAACAGGTGACTCAAATAGCCACCGTTACAACCAAGGTAGGCAGAAGAGCATATCTGAACGACAGTACGGCAACTTTGAGGTGCGATGGGCTTACAGCAGAAGGGAAATGGACCACACCGGGGTTGCCGCTCCTTTACAGCTAAGAAAAGAACAGGAGGAACTGAGGCTCCAATTTGCCCAAGCTCATCGAAATTGGACAGCTATAGAAGTTTGGAAAAATATGCTTTTCGCCTGGTCTCATGAGTCCGATTTCTGCGCGATCATTCGGATGGTATAGGGTCAGAATTTGGCGTCAAAACAACATGAAGCATGGATCATCTGCCTATGTATCAACGTTTTAGGCTAGGTGGTGGTAGTGTCATGGTGTGGGGGATATATTTTCTTGGCAGATCTTGAGGCCCCTTAAGTGGTACCAATTGAGCATTGTGTGACAACACCTTGTGGAATCTATGCCACGAAGATTGAAGGCAGTTCTGAAGCTCAAAAAGGGGGGATCCAAATACCGGGTTGAGCTAGCGATCGGTTATGTACTAATAAAGAAAAATGGCCGGTGAGGTGTATATATTATATAATATATATATTATATATATAGATATATGAATACTATATATTTATATATTATATATATTTATTATTAAAAGTTTCAAAAATTATGTGGAAACCTCTAACTCCATATGACATGAGACCAATTGCAATATAAGAGAAGGGAAGTTGTTATTATATAATATAGTAAAGGGGTTAATCTGTCTGCTTCTTTAGAGGTTTCCTTGTCTTGTTTGATAGCCCTTTTAGCTGATGGTGCTGTGCCACTGAGTTGGAATGTGTTATATATAACCACAACCATGCCCAGTGGGCACCGGGTTCACATTATGTTTTTTTCAGAATTGTTTCTAATGCGAGGAAATATACGTTGCATTTGGTTATATTCTTTTAACTCATATAGGAGCGAGTGGCTGCAGACCATTTTCATGGGGTTTTTTGTCACCCCGCCCACCGCCCACGGGTTAGATACATCGTGGCCTATGTTAGTGTGCTTTAAAGCTGGTGTGTTTTTTTTTTTTTTCTCTCTGGATTATGGAGGTCTGTTGAACCAAATGGAGAAGTTCTGAAATGGACTCTAGTGAGAGGTGAAAAAAAATAGAGTTAGAGAGACTACACACCCACTTTGAGATGCCGTTGCTAGTAAGCCGGGGGTAGGCTTATGCCCTTGATTTTGATCAAAAACATGTGTGAACTACGAATCTCAAAGGTTTTTTGTCATGTATTGTAGATAGCTTTTAATGACTTCTTTGAGTTTTTAGACATTTTCTTATTTGATAGCCCTTTTAGCATGATAGTGGTGCCAATGGTATGTGGATATCGAGGACTAGTGCGCTGTTATACATATGCCACAGTCAAGAAAGTGGCACCCACAGTTCACATTGTTTTTTCAGGTATATGTTTTCCTTTTGTGGTAGAAACTAAGAAACATTGCAATTTGGACATATATATTGCTTTTAACTCATATCATGGGAGGAGTAGATGCCTCATTTTGGGATTTTTTGGCACCCACTACCCACTCTCTCTAAGGGTTGCTTACATCAGTGCAGTGTGCTTATAAAAGCTGGTGTGTTTTGTTTTTTTCTCTCTGGATTTTGGGGGCTTGAACCAAATAAAAGTCTGAATTGGACTTAGTAGGGGAAAAAAATAGAGTAGGACCACCCCCCTTGAGACCCGTTGTAATTTGGGGGCTTTAAATTTTTTTGTAAAACCCTAAAGAACAAAAAATTCAAAAGTTTTTTTCATGTATTGTAGAGCCATAATTTTCTCCCCTGTCTGGGGCTCACTGAAAGGGGTTTACACAATGATGTATGGTACTAATCCAGTTTGTGAAACAACTCCCTTCTTATATTGCCATTGTTCATGCCACATGGAAAGATGTAGGTTCCATAATTGAATATAATATATAATATATTTATATATATATAAAAATAAATATATTTTTATTTTTATAAAATTTTGGGCGGACCGGCTACATGTAGCTGCCTGTTTCTGCCACTAGGTGGAGATATACCAAAGGTGGTATTATGCGACATGCCACCAAGGATATGTGGCCTTGGGGGAATAGGAGCCGGTCATATTATTTGTCAGCCACACTAAGTGGTTGCAAAGGTGTATGGTTAGTTTGGCTTTTCAGCCGTCTTGGGGTCGGCTCTTATTGGGAGTAGACAATGTTGTCGGGTGGGTGTCTGCTCCCCATTTCCCATGTTCCCGTGCTCCAGGACACGTTTTGGACACATCCCTGGAGGGCCCATAAAAGCCCGTGACTACAGGTGTTCGGGGGGTGGGGGGTCAGCTGCAAGTTTTGGGGCAGCAGTGGTAGCTGGTGAGAGGAGGGTCTTACCCCCCCAGCTAGAGGCAAGCAGGTGGGTGCCTTGAGGAAGCCTGCATACCAGTGGAGCTGGTACAAGTGTTTGTGGTGCGTGCAGTAGGCATAGGCCGCGTTAGTGAGGGACGTAGTTAATGTGTATCAGTGGGTAGACGGCCGAGGATTTGATTTATGTTTTGTTCCCTTTTGTTCTGTATACTGGACCTCAATAAAGCTTTTAGGCCAGTGTAAACGGAAGACCTGTGTCCAGTGTGCCATTTTTGCTTACCAAAGTGGCGATCCGCAGAGCTGAAGACCCCCTGAGACTGTCCAAGATGGCGGCTGGAGAAGTGTGAGGCGTTACAAAATATATATATAAATAATATATATATATATATATATATATATATAATATAGTAAGGGTTAATCTGTCTGCAGCAGAGTTGAATAACTATAATTATGTACTCAGCTTGATTCTGGTGCTGTATTTATGTTTGGTGCTTAGTTATAGTAATATTTTTCTGTTTCCATGTTAGTTTTGATACTGTAATAATGTACATAGCTTACTTCTGGTACTGTATTTTTGTGCAAAGCTGGGTTCTGATGCTGTATATATGTACTAAGCTTTATCCTGGTTCTGTATTTACAGTATCTCATAAACTTTAGTACACTCCTCACATTTTTTTAAATATTGTATCATATCTTTTCATGGGACAACACTGAAGATATGACACTTTGATACAATGTAAAGTAGTCAGTGTACAGTGTACAGATTGTATGACAGTGTAAATTTGGTGTGTTCTCAAAATAATTCACACAGCCATCAGTGTCTACACCACTGACAACAAAAGTAAGTACACCCCTGAGAGAAAATGGACAAATTGTGCTCAAAATGTCAATATTTTATGTGGTCACCATTATTCTCCAGCTCTACCTTAACTCTCTTGGGCATGGAGGTCACTAGAGCTTCACAGGTTGCAGCCACTGGATTCCTCTTCCACTCCTCCATGACGACATTACAGAGCTGGTGGAAGTTAGAGACCTTGTGCTCCTCCACCTTCTGTTTTAGGATGCTTCACAGGTGCTCAATAGGGTCTAGGTCTGGGGAAATACTTGGCCAGTCCAGCACCTTTACCCTCATTTTCTTTAGCAAAGCAGTGGTCGTCTTGGAGATGTGTTTGGGATCATTATCTTGTCGGGAAACTGCCCCGTGGCACACATGGGAGGGGGTCATTCTCTGCTTCAGTATGTCACAGTACATGTTGGTATTCATGGTTCCCTCAATGAGCTGTAGCCCCACAGCCAGCAGCATTCACCAAAACATGACACTCCCACCACTATGCTCTACACTTGTCTTTGTACTCCTCACCGGGTTGCTACCACACATGCTTGACAACATCTGAACCAAATACATTTATTTTGGTCTCATCAGGGCTTAGGACATAGTTCCAGTAATCCTTGTCCTTAGTCTGTGTGTCTTCAACAAACTGTTTGCAGGCTTTCTTGTGCATCGGTTTTAGAAGAGGTTTCCTTTTGGGACGACAGCCATGCAGACCAATTTGATGCAGTGTATAGTCTGAGCACTGACAGGCTGACCCCACACCCTCTTAACCTCTGTAGCAATTCTGGCAGCACTTATGCATCTATTTTGAAAAGTCTCTGGATATGACGCTGAGCACGTGCACGTGCACTTCTCTGGTTGACCATGGCGAGGCCTGTTCTGAGTGGAACTTGTAATGTTAAACCGCTATATGGCCTTAGCCACCATGCCGCAGCTCAGTTTCAACAGTTTAGTAATCTTTTTATAGCCTAGACCATCTTTATGAAAAAAAAAGTTTAGGTCCTAAGAGACTTCTTCACCATTAGGTGCCATGTTGACTTTCCAATGACCAATATGAAATGGTATGTAATGAGTATGAAAGCAATAAAACCAAATTTAACACACCTGCTACCTATTCACACCTGAGATCTTATAACACGAACAAGTTCTACAACATTGTGAAGGGAAAATGGCAAATTGGGCACAACTTGTCCATTTTTACTTAGGGGTGTACTCACTTTTGTTGCCAGCGGTTTAGACAATGCTGTGTGTTGAGTTGTTTTGAGGGCACACCAAATTTACATTGTTATACAAGATGAACACTGACTACTTTACATTGCATCAAAGTGTCATATCACATCAGTATTACCCCATGAAAAGATAGAATACAATATTTACTTTTGATACTCTATGTCCTTAGCATAGTTCTGTTACTGTATTCAAGTACCGGGCTAGGTACAAGTACTGTATTTATGTACTGTGCTTGTTTCTGGTGCAGTCCTTACGTTGTGAGCTTGGTTCTGGTACTGGACATATTCATTGAACTTAGTCTGGTACTGTTTATATTTAATGAGCTTGATTCCAGTACTGTATTTATGTTCAGAACATGATTACGGTATGTATTTAGGTGTGCAACTTAGTCTGATACGGTACCTATGGACTTGGGTAACTTTTCAGAATAAGCTGTCTTGTGGAGTAACACTCCATTTGGCTATTACATGACTTGCAGGTTTTTATCAGTTTTCCTCTCTACAGGCGCCATCTATCTATAGTTTTAAATTGTCCTTGAGCGAGTGGTTGAAGACTAGCTGCTACGATATCTCCCATACACTGCACACACAGAAGAAAGCATTTTTCTCCATATCTCTATAGTACAACCTCAAACATAGCAGCATCATGGAGGACATCTACAGTAGTACTTAGCAGTGTAAGGGTGGGTTCTCACTATGTTCATGGCTACATGGCAGGTATCTGTTGCAGTACTGTGAAAAAGGTACCCTGCAACAGCCACGTGGGCTTTGTTTGCTCTATTGCCCCACAGCATGCACATTTCCTGCATGACTCGATAGCATGATAGACTGTGCTATGGAGTTCCACAAGGGAGATAGAGCAAAGTTAGTTCTATTATCCCCTGTGGGGCCGCCATGGCTGCATTGCAGTATCTGCTGGGGAACCTTTTTTCACAGTACCATGACAGATACCTGCACCATAGCCAGTGTGAACCCATCCTAAGCTATCTTTAGCACTGGGGTGATAACACTTACTAGTGTTACCAGGTACTTTAGCTCAGTCCCATGTAGGTGAACAATACCGAGCTGCACATCTTGGCACAGCCGTTACAAGGGTGCACCCTGGCCCCTTTAATTAGCTGATCATTGGGGGTGCTGGGAGTCAGACCTTGACCAGTCTGCTATTGCTGCTAGTGCCAATGCCCTGACTGCCCCCAACTCTCAACCCATGACTACAAAAACCAACCCCTAGCCTTGGAGGTGACATTAGTGTGAGATCAAAAATTCACCGCTGCAGCATGTAATTGACCAGATGGGATATCATCACTAGAGCAGCACAAACCAATAACTGCTGGGGGTCAGAGACCCATTAGTTTGGGAATGCAGGGTAGTATTGGTATTACTTCTGATCTAATTTTTTCTTAACCACTTAAGGCAAACGCCTGAAAATTAGTTAATGACCAAAACATTTTTTTAGTTTTTGCCTCCTTGCGTTTCAACAGTTGTAACCTTTTTTTATTTTTTCAATGAAGCAGTTGTATGAGGCCTCATTTTATTCGAGACAAATTGTACTTTATGCGGGAATAGTTTAAGTTCACTTATATATAATTGCTGAATTTATTTTCAATTTTTTTTCAATTTTATTTGTTTTTCTTACATTTTTTTTACACCATTCACATTTCACACTTAATAGCTTGTTAGATTAATTCTTAAGGTTATTACTGTCGTATGGATACCTAATATGTGTAGGGTTTTTATGTGTGTAATGTATGCACAATAATATTTTATTAAATATTTATTTTTATTTTAATTTTTTTTACACTTATTAATGTTTTTTTACTTTTTTTTTAAATCCCATAAAGGGATAACTGTGTTCCTCTTTTTTTTACGCTTAATAATGCATTAGCAGATTCATATATGCTAATACATTATAATCTGTGTAAGTTTGACACAGGCAGCAATCAGGGCAGCACAAAGTCTGCCCTGATCGCTGGTTTGTTACACAGACAGCCATGGGGCTACTCTAGGTCCCCAGGGCTGACTGTGTAGCCATTCCCCGGGCTCTGTCAGGTCACCAGGAGTCCGAGAGAGCAGGGAAAACCCTTTGACTGTGCTGCCGTGACGAACTGCGGTAATCAAAGGGCTAAGCACCGGGGAGCTGAGGTTTCCCCCGCTCCCTGGCACTTGCAGAGGCTGTGCTGGGAACATGGCTGTGTAGTACGGCCCTTCTCTTAGCTTTGCTGCGGCGCCGGGCGCCGCAAACTACGATATCTTCAGCGACGTCAAGAGACTGCTGCAGACGAATGATCTGCACCGTCCAATGTCAAAAGACATCGGCGGTCGTTAATGGGTTAAAAAAGTGGGCCTGCTGATATGGAGCAGGATAGAAACTAGTAACTGGTGGGGGGGGGCTATATTCTTCAGCTGCATGGAGCCTTGAAATGACTAATTACAGTCCTGCAGTAGCGGCACGGACATTGGAGCTGGTCATCCCTTCTTTCAGTATTGTCTTTTCTTTAAGGACTCTTCAATGGGAAGAATGATTATTACAAGAGGCAGATCGAGGAATGATGCATGAATGACCTTCATTGTGGCATAAACACGTTCCTTCATACAAGACACATAATCCTCCTGAAGAGCGAGGGGCTCCCGCACGCCCCCATTAACAACTGTTATGTAAATACGGAATGACTTCCCCACATCGATCTGAAATTCCACTCTGCTTTGTAAATATGTTTGTTGTTTTCTGGTAATAGCTGAGCGATTAGGGGCTGTGGTGCTTGGCAGCGGACATTGATTTTCAGGTATTCAATATCAAATGCAATATATTCTGCTTTCTTCTGAAAGTAATTGCTGTAGTGAGATACTCGGCTTTATACTGGGAGCAACTCACTATCCTCATCCTCCCCAATTGGACTAGATTTGATATATCATCCCATTAAGGATCCATTATACTTCAACAGATCTTGTTATCAAAAAATGGGAGAACGAACAGATAAAATGAAATATGTTTCTTACTTATAAAATTACGGAACTTGATTATTGCAATTGCCAAGTAAAGGAATATTGTAAGCAAAACTGATGCATTGTATTATAGCCAGTGCCACATCAGAGGGGGCGGTGTACGACACAGGCATTCAAATAGTCAAGCTCCGCCTCCTCCGGTTAATTTTGTCTAGAGTGAGCTTTAAATTCTGTGGCATCTTCTGACGTGTTCTAGTACCTCTAGTGGTGAAAGATTGATTAAAAAAGACCTACATAGGGCTCCAGGATTTGTTGGAAATAACAATCCTGGAGCCTCTTCTCTTTGTTGTGCTGTTCCTCTGTTATTCCTCCTAGAAATGTATGACTGAATCTGTCAGATGGACGGTACCATTCCAGCTTTGAGAGGGGCGTGTTCCTGCAGACACTGACTGTCAGCACTGATTGGACAATGTCAGACTGTGTAGGACACACCCCAAATTAGTAACACCCATCTGACATATTGGTAATGAATTTCTAGGAGGAATAGCAGGGGAACTGCACAACACAGAGATATAAGAGAAGAGGCTCCAGAATTGTTATATCACAGGGAACACAAGGATTTACTAAAGCTGACCTGTCAGGAGAGGTCACAGATCAGGAAGTTTGTTGGTTGTCTGTATAAGTATGTTATAAACTTCTATACCCAAGGGTGGGGTGGATAGTGGACTCACTGTGACTCTATAGCCCAAGGGCTTACATATTCTTTTAAAGAGGACCAGTGACAACTCCTGACCTGTCTGTTATAGTAAATCCTTGTGTTCCCTGCGAAATAACAATTCTGGAGCGTCTTCTCTTAAGGGTATGTTCACACGGAGTAATTGCAGCACGTACAGTACGCGCAGCAATACGTCAGGTGTTTTGGGGCATGTATTCCCAAAGCATGGGGTGGGGTGCAGCAGCCCAGCGGGCCCCATCTACATGTCTTTCCTGCAGCGCATAATCGCCACGAATAATTGACATGTCACTTATCTCCCCACGCGTACAATACGATCGTAATGTACGAGCGGGGAGAGGAGGCATAAACTATGGATTACCGTAATTATGGGGCGCATTTCCCCGCATATTAAGCGCAATACGCAGCGAAATACGCCCGCAATTACGCCTCAAAATAAGCCATATGAACATACCCTAACTCTGTCGTGCTGCTCCTCTGTTATTCCTCCTAGAAATGTATTACTGAATCTGTCAGATGGGAGTTACCATTCCAGTTTTCAAGGGGCGTGTCCCAGCACTGATTGGACAATATCATATTGTGCAGGAACACTCTCTCGGTTGTTAACACCCATCTGACAGATTCAGATTCCATTTTTAGGTGGAATAACAGAGGAAGAGCACAACACAGAGATATAAGATAGGAGACACTAGAAGTAGTATTTCATAGGGAAGACAATACAGAGATATCAAGAGATTTCACAGATCCTCTTTAATCATACTGTTTTTTCACCACTAGAAGCATTGCTCCATTAAACTCTATGAACAACAAAGTCGATCTCTAGATAAACTGCAAATTTTGTCCTTGGTCCATTAACTGTTAAAGGGGTTGTATTGACATTCAAAATGCTTGCTAGTCAAGCTTGGCATGTCCCACAGTGGAGCATGGGAAACCCCGATGGGCCCCTGGGCATGGTGGGCCCCTAGGCACGGCTGTCTTAAAAGCATTATGGGCCCACAGGCACAGCCCTGCAGTTGACCCTGCCCAAATACATGACATCACACAAAGCCATGCCTCTAAACACCCCCAAGCAGACCCATAGCACCATGCTGCTTACATTGAGACACCCTTACTGCCTACAAGACTATTTTGGCAGGGCAGGGAGATGATGGCTACCTACTCCACTGCACTGGTTGCCCATTCAGTACAGGATACAACATAAACATCACTCTCACCCATAAAGCTCTCCACAGTGCTGAACGCCCCTACATTTCCTCTCTCATATCTGTCTACCACCCTACCCATGCTCTCCGCCCTGCTGATGATATCAGAGTCCATTCCTCAATCATCCGAACCTCCTATGCTCGTCTCAAAGATTTCACACGTGCGGCGCCAATTCTCTGGAACATGTTACTGTGGGCGATAAGGCACATTCAGAACCCTCACAGTTTTAAGAGGGCACTAAGAACACATCTTCTCAGGCTGGTATATCAAGATCCCTAATTGCTAACCCCCACCGGCTATCACACCTATCTGTCACTCCCAACACTAGGGCGCTCACAGGCACTTATCTGTATATACATGCACCGTCAGGGTGGCAGGGTCACCCAACTTTTATGTAAACCACCCCCTATTTATGTAACATGGCCGGACCATTGGAAACCTTGCACTTCTTAACCCTTTGTCTCACCCATACACCCTAATAGATTGTAAACTCTCGCGAGCAGGGCCCTCACACTGCATGTCTCATTTGTAAGTTCTTTTAATGTGTAATGTCTGTACCTACACCCTCTAAATTGTAAAGTGCTGCAGAATATGTTGGCGCTATAGAAATAAAAATTATTATTATTATTATTATTACTCCACCATGGTTTTTAACAGTTTGTACATCCTAAGAACACATAAACAGCTAAGTAAGCAGAGCTGACCCAAGGATCCAGGGTATGTGCCCCAGATCTCTGGGACATACATAGACCACCTTGAACCCTTATGCTTATCGTTCCAGGTGATATAAGCATTGGCTGCCTAGTGTTCCCAATAGATATTGTAGCCTTGCCTCTGGACATGGAAGGGAGAAAGGCAGAGAAAGAGGGGCAGAAAACAAGAGTCATGGGCAGTATGTGCAGTCATCACAGTAGCTGTAGGGTGGGCCCCAAGAACCCAACCGTATCATGGACTCCTGGAGTCAACTCCACTGTTGGGCCCTAAGGCTATGTTCACACGGCTTAAAATTGGACATATTTCAGTCCATAATTATGCGCCGGAGTGCGCAAATTGCGGCTGGAATACATCCCAGTCATTACGGTAATCCACAGTTCTCATAGAGAACTATGGATTACGTCTCCTCTCCCTGCTCGGCGAATATGCCGCGGGAGGAGATAAGGGACATGGGAATTACTCGCGGAGTATACGCGCTGCTGGTAATGAATGTCAATGGGCCGGCGAGGTGCCGGCCCCCCGCTCCCGCCCCGCCCCCCGTCCACACGCCATGATTGCGGGGCGTAATTACACCCTGCAATTAAGCCGTGTGAACTTAGCCTAAGAATCAACAGCACTGATAGTCCCCATGCATCCCACTCATCAGTCATTTAAGGATGATATAAAATAGGTAACAAAAGCTCAACTCTAAAACCGCTCCAAGTGCTCCCGGCCAATGACGTCACGTTCATTGTTCACATGACCCCGCAGCTATTTACAGGGCATAGCAGTTCCTTCCAGGATATATGTAGCATATGGCCGCTGAGCCTTATGATTGGCTGCAACGTCATATGACCATTGGCGCACCGGTAGGGGTGGCGGTGCTGGAATGAGTGGGTTATTTCTTTATATTTTATTCTATCAAATCCCCAAAAGACTGATTTTTGAATATTGGAACACTCTTTTAAGGAAGCCTCCCATGTTGTACAGGTCTAATGCAAATGCATCCCAAATTAGGGATTAATGGCAGCATGTATGAACAGGGCTGCGGCAAATATCTGGTGTCGTTTCAGCCCGATATCAGGCACAGCCCCGTCCACTACATTTTTAAATGGCCCGTACGCCATTATAAGGCGCATTACAAAGCGCAAGCGGCACTTTGTAATGTGCCTGATTTCGGGGGGCGTGCGGGAGGCGGGTCGCAGTATACCTGTATGAAGCAATAGATTTATAGCTTCAGTACGGCATTTCTAGGCGCATTACAGCTGGAACAGGCAGAGCACTTTCAAACTGGTTTACCTGAGCCAGAAATGTCGTGTTAGTGCTAGAATGCACCTGATTTATGACCCACAGTAGAGCACGTTCAGACATCAGGCGCATACTTGCTGTCACGAGCGCTCCCGCAGCCCCCCGGTCAGGCTGCGGGTGCACTCGGGCTTCTGGGGTCCCCCCGGTTTCAGGAGCCAGTGGCGCCGCAGTCCGCGTATCGGGCCGCGGGCGCACTCGCACCCCTGCACAGTTTAACTCACCCGGCCACGTTCCTGTCTGTCTGATTTCTCCTGCTGCCCGGCGCGCCGTCCCCGCTCTCTAGGCTATTGCTGGGCGCTGCCTCTATATTACCTGGGCGCTCCCACCCACTCCCCGCCGCAGCTTTAGTGCCATTGCCTATTGAGAAAGCGTTTCCTGAGTTGTCTGATTACCGTGTCCCGTACCTTCTTGCCTCCGTCCCTTGACCACGAACCTCTGCCGCCTGTCCTGATCTTACCGCCTGCCCCGACTCCGAGTTTGCCTTACGGTTCTGTACCACGCTACACCTCGGCTGCCACAACAAGCAAGTCACGTCAGGGGTAGCGACCTGGTAGACTCCCGCCGCAGCAAGTCCATCCCGCTTTGCGGCGGGCTCTGGTGAATACCGGGGGCTACTTAGACTCCGCTCCCTGGCGTGGCTTACACCATCGCTTGCGGTGGTCCAGCGGATCCACTACACCGTACCGTGACACTAGCCTATTATTATACGCATGAAATTTGGCGTTTAAACAGCAAATTTCATACATGCCACCCTATATGTGAGCTCCCTGGGCACAGCTAAAGTGACGTTTGATTCAACCATTGGAAGCAATGTCTTAGGTTTTATAGTAAGAGTACAATACTCTGTTTAGCTCCCAACGAAACTTCATTTGCATGATTTAGGTCCCTACAAATGCAGAAGTTAGATTTGTATTTGCATACAGAAAGCTAATTATACAGGCAGGCACTCCCCATAAGTAATAAGCAAAAAGCAAAAAAATGGTAATATCATTCTGCAACGCAAAGCTTAGAAAAGGCGATAACATATGACTAATACATTCCCCAAAATGAATAATTCAGAATATAAAGGGTTTGGACGGCATATTGTAATGTGAGAAGCAAATAAACAGATGCTTAACTGCTGGGACTGAGATGTGGAAGCGTAAAGCACAGAGACGCCGATGTGAAGAGCGACTGTTCCGTGCCAGGATTGTGCTTGCTGAGGTGGTGACGCCCTTGATTTTAGCCCAGCACTCCTCCCATGCAGTCATTGCTGCTGGTTAGACATAGATGGAGTCTACACAGTCCATTATTATGACAACTTCCTACCTTCGATTTTAGTAGTGCGTAGCGCTTAAAGGAAGTTGTGTGCTGAGCTGGCTTGGTGGGTATATAAGGTGTGTAATAGGCTGTCTGCACACATATCCCTCTTTGCTGTGATTGGTAAAAGAAGTGAATTATCAGAGTTGCAAAAAGAGATGATTATTGACTTTTAGGCCAAGGGTGATGGGGTTTCTCAAACTGTGCAGCTTGTGAACTGTTCACGTGCTGCTGTGGTGATGAGTGGACAAATGGGACTATTGGGAATAAGCAATAAGGAAACTACAAAGCTAACACGCTACAGTGGAGCAACTGACTGCCAAAATTACCCAGTGGGCGACCAAACATGTGTCCAATATAGCGGTTCAGTGAACCCTACTGTGCATAGGGCCCTGGAGCAAACAAATGTCACTGTCCCTCTGCTAACAGAGCTGTATTGGTAGAAAAGGTTTTAAATGTCATTATATTAAGAGGCATTGCATTGGGGGCACCTCTGCTAATCCTGCTGCCTCTGGGGCTCTGGACCAAACAAATGTCACTGCACCTCTGCTAACCCTACAGCATATGGGCCCCAGAGCAGACGGATGTCACTGCACCTCTGCTAACCCTACTGCATATGGGGCCCAGAGCAGACGGATGTCACTGCACCTCTGCTAACCCTACTGTGTATGGGGGCCCGGAGCATACGATGTCACTGCACCTCTGCTAACCCTACTGTGTATAGGGCCCCGGAGCAGACTGATGTCACTGCACCTCTGCTACCCTACTGTGGATGAGGCCCTGGACACTGCACCTCTGCTAACCCTACTGTGGATGAGGCCCTGGAGCAGACTGATGTCACTGCACCTCTGCTAACCCTACTGTGTATGGGCCTCAGAGCAGACGGATGTCACTGCACCTCTGCTAACCCTACTGTGTATGGGGCCCTGGAGCAGATGGATGTCACTGCACTTCTGCTAACCCTACGGTGTCTGGGGGCCCGGAGCATACGATGTCACTGCACCTCTGCTAATCCTACTGTGTGTGGGGACCCGGAGTAGACGGATGTCACTGCACCTCTGCTAATCCTAATGTGTATGGGGCCCTGGAGCAGACTGATGTCACTGCACCTCTGCTAACCCTACATTGTATGGGCCTCAGAGCAGACGGATGTCACTGCACCTCTGCTAACCCTACTGTGTATGAGGCCCCGGAGCAGATGGATGTCACTGCACCTCTTCTAAACCCTACTGTGTATGGGGCCTCCGGAGCAGACGGATGTCACTGCCCCTCTGCTAACCCTACTGTGTATGGGGCCCGGAGCAGACGGATGTTACTGCACCTCTGCTAACCCTACTGTGTATGGGGCCCTGGAGCAGACGGATGTCACTCCACCTCTGCTAACCCTACTGTGTATGGAGCCCCCAGAGCAGACTGATGTCACTGCACCTCTGCTAACCCTACTGTGTATGGGGCCTCAGAGCAGACGAATGTCACTGCACCTCTGCTAACCCTACTGTGTATGGGCAGAGCAGACGGATGTCACTGCACCTCTGCTAACCCTACTGTGTATGGGGCCCCAGAGCAGACGGATGTCACTGCACCTCTGCTAACCCTACTGTGTATGGGGCCCCAGAGCAGACGGATGTCACTGCACCTCAGCTAACCCTGCTGTGTATGGAGCCCCCAGAGCAGACTGATGTCACTGCACCTCTGCTAACCCTACTGAGTATGAGGCCTCAGAGCAGACGGATGTCACTCCACCTCTGCTAACTCTACTGCGTATGGGGCCCTGGAGCAGACGGATGTCACTGCACTTCTGCTAAATCTACAGTATATGAGCCCCGAAGCAAATGGATGTCCCTACTACTATGTTAATCCTACTGCATATAGGGTCCTGGAGCACATGGATGTCATTGTCCCTCTGCTAACCAAGCTGCAATGGTAGAAAAGGTTTCAAATATCATATAGTAGACGCCATAGCATTGGGGGCCACGTTTTTGTGGGCCACAGTTTCTATGCTCCCACCACACCCAAGAGATCTATCAACTCTTCCATGAGTCCAGGAGAACTCCACTTTATCTTCCAGATCTTTGAGGAGAGTTAGCAAGTATTGCAATAGTATTAGCCTACTATAGAAAGCTAATAAGTCTTATATCGTACAGGGATGACAAGCGGGGACATGTCTATAGCAGCACAGTGTAGTGGGCAGCAGAGAGATTGGATTAATCTTTGCTATAGATGTTAGTCTTTGGTTTGTGACTTTTCTACTTATTTTGTTTGTAAAATAATCAATACAACGGCAAGTCCAACTACTACTACAACTACGAATACCATCGCCATATTGATGGTGTCATCTTTTAAAGGTTTAATGACACCAAGGGCCACATGTATGATATTTGGCGTTTAAATACCATGGCATAGAATGGCATAGAATGTGCCTAATTTATGAACCCGCTCTACAGCAGGTCACAAATCGGGCGCATTCTAGTGCTAATACAACATTTCTGGCTCAGGTAAACCACTTTGAAAGAGTGGATTGGGACTAAAAAACAGCACAAGCACAAAACCCCCACCAGTCCACATACAATATCCAACTCTAAATTTTCCCTCAGTCATGTACCTCACCAGTTTCTAAAATAAACAACACTATAACCACAAGCAAGAAAGTAAAAGTGGCACAGAGAAACCCCTAATCCCAGGGGCAGGTGTGCACTCACTTTTATGATCAGGGACAGGTGTAGGTTACCACTATGCAAGTGCTGATATAACCTGCAATACCTCCATATTTTAGGAACATAGGGCGACATGTATGTATAGGGCTGCACCAGAAGTCTGCCGTCTTATAGTCCCGTTCGCTATATTTATAACCAGGCGCACTCCAATATCAGGCGCATTACAGAGCATTTGTAATGCGCCCGAGATTGGGGACCATACAAGCTACACATTTATAACTTCAGTACAGCAAATCCGTGCGCATTACTGCTGGAACAGGTAGAGCACTTTAAAAGTAGTTTACCAGAGCCAGAACGTCTTCTCCCGGCCATAACTCATCCCTGCAGAAATTACCACACAAACATCTTAGGCTCCTATTTTTTCCAGCACTTCTCTA
Source organism: Phyllomedusa bahiana (assembly GCA_025379985.1). NCBI lineage: Eukaryota > Metazoa > Chordata > Amphibia > Anura > Hylidae > Phyllomedusa > Phyllomedusa bahiana. The sequence goes on along the minus strand of JAODAL010019296.1, from coordinate 7,933 downwards.
ACAATTCCCACCTCTGTACAAATTCCCCATCCATAGTGCTCCAAATAGTAATGGTGCCCTACACAGTAATTGTACCACTAACAGAGAAAGTGTCTCCAGCGATTATAGGGCCTACTCTTTGTGCCACCAGTAGGTAAGTACACTACTAGATAGATAGCTCCTCTAGTTATGTTAGACACTAAAAATTAGAAATTAAAAGTAGTCAGATAAGTGGCAGACTATTCCTTTTAAGTAGGTAAAGTTCCACTTTGTCATATACTGTAGGTATTTTCATACCTCCCAACTTTTAGAGTTTGCAAATAGGGACACATCAGGCCACGCCTCTAACCACACCCTAAACATGACATCACACCAAGACACGCTTTTAATCACGCCCCAACACATACATGCCAACTTTTTAGACGGGCAAAAAGAGGATTGCTTTGTATCCGATGATAAAATATTAAGTAAGTTGTTATGTAATATACAGCGAGGAAGCAATCAGATATTTTTTAGAGCAAGATACTCAGTTTATTGATGCAAATCTGTTTTCTAAATGAAAAAGAGGGACATTTATAGAGCTAAGAGAGACAGAGGGACAAGGGTTAAAAATAGGGACTGTCCCTCCAAAATAGGGACAGTTGGGAGGTATGGGTATTTTAGCTCCTTTTAAGTAGGTAACCCCCCTTAGATAGATAGATATTAGATAGATAGATATTAGATAGATAGATATGAGATAGATAGATAGATAGATAGATAGATAAATATTAGATAGACAGATAGATAGATAAATATTAGATAGATAGATGGATAGATAGATAGATAGATGTAGGCCCCCAAGAGGTAGCTTTACAGGCCCCTCAGTAGGTAAGTAAGTATACAGGCCTCCCACACTAGGCAGATGTATAGGTACCCTCAGTACAGTAAGTTAACAAATACACTCAGTCCCCAACAAATCCTCAATTAGGTAGTTCCTCAGTGGGTATATAGGCCCCCTCAGTAGGTAGATAAGTATAAAGGTCCCTAAAATAGGGAGGTATATGTTCCCTCATTATGTACCTACATAAACCCTCTCAGTAGATGGTTAGGTATATAGGGTTCCCTCAGCAGGTTGGTATATAGAACACTCCGAATAGGTAGGTATATATGGCCCCCTAATAGGTATGTACATAGGGTCCCCCAGTAGATAGGTTGATATATAGGGTCCCCCAGTAGGTAGGTATATAAAGCTCCACCAGTAGATAGGTACATAGGCTTCCCAATAGGTAGGAGGATATATAAGCCCCCCCCCAGTAGGTAGGTATAAAGCACCCCCCAATATATTGATAGATAGGGGTTTCCAGTAGATAGGTTGGTATATAGGGTCCCACCAGTACGCAGATAGGTACATAGCCCCCCTAGCAAGAAGATAGGTATATAGGGGCCCCTATTAAGTAGTTTTATAGGGCCCAGCTAGTATGTAGATATGTTTATGGGGCCCCATAGTAGGTAGGTAGGTATGTAGGCCCTCCCTATTAGGTAGGTACATAGTGACCCCAGTAGTTAGGTCTCAAGGGCACCCCAGTAGATAGGTAGGCACATAACCCCACCAGTAAATAGATATAGTTCTCTCTAGTAGGTAGGTATACAGGGGCCAGGTAGGTAGATTTATACTGTCCCCCAGTAGTTAGGTATATAGGGTCTCCTTCCAGTAGTTAGGTAGGTATAGAAGGCCACTTATTGAAACAAAAAATTCCAAACACTTCTTCTCAGAGTACAGAGTAAGGGCGTGATGTCATATATATATAATGTGTGTGTGTGTATATATATATATATATATATATATATATATATATATATATATATAGCAGAAATATATATATGTTATCCCAGCATACTCCAGTACTGATGCAGTCCCCTCTTAAATTTTCATCTTGCCTTTTGAAAGCTTTTCCACTCCACATCCTCCCATTGTATCAGAGTCAGGGGATCATTTCTACAGTCTCATTTGAGATTTATTTTGTGATTTTACCGCCGTGATTACGGTTCCCGTGCACAAAGAAAACGACCATTGTTGTCCCTATTTGTCAGCGAATTGCAATCGCGGTGTGATTTGCACGATGGAAAGATGTCAAATCTCCGAGAGCAAATGAAAAACCCTCTGAAAAAAATCATCCATTTTCTCGATGGGGCTGTTGACATCTTTGGAGTTACATTTGACCTTCACAAGGTCGTAGGGATGTCACCAAGACATTTGGAGAAAGAGACGAACCTGTGGCTGTGGACAGGAGCTCACTGTACCCCGTGTAATATTATTTCTTGGATATCTGTACCGTAAAATTACAATCCAGTCTCTACTATGTATTCAAGCATAGGACTGTGTATATATTTAGCGTGTTGAAAAATAGGGAGAAAATAATAGCGTGGAGCAGGGCCGAGTGCTCACAGTCACCGTGGATTCAGATGTATCTGAGTGCAGGGGGTCAGCGCAGGGATGAAAAGCATAAAAATAAATGTTATTTCTGCTAAGAGAAGCGTGAACTCCTATCTCTTGCTTTGTTTCAGGTTTTTTTTTAATATTTGCAGCAGAACTTCAGAGATTTCCACATCGCCAATGAAAGTAAATATTATTTCCAACAGAAGGTGAAGACGGACATTTTGTTCTTAAATATTAAAAGCAAATAATTAACAGGCTGAAAGGTTTCATGCATGAAAGGGACTGAAACATATGCAAATGAGCCAGTGTCAATATTTGCATACTGTATCATTATTCATTAATTACACAGTTGTTAAAGCAGCGCCCCCCCCCCCCCTTCCTTCACTTCCTGTCATTTTTTTTTCCTTTCTTATTTTTTCATCACCATCCCTACACAGATGTTATACAATCCCGTAGGAAGACTGAACCTACCAGTCCAGCTTATGTACCAACAGTCTCAAATTATTTGCTGATTATTTTAGTATAATATATCTATGTTTTTCAGAAATTGTTATAATTAAGCACATAGGTAAATCAGGCACTTTGGAAGGTTCTAGATCAGGTTTCTGGTCCATAGGACCTATCAATCTCAATATATTTGCAAAAAAAAAAAATGGCACTTGTCATTAATAATGTCTGTTATTTAAATGGACCAATCTGAACCAAATTTTGCACACAAGTACATCAAGCACTTTGGAAGCTTTTAGTGTTAGTTGGTACCTATCTATCTACTGTAGATAGGTTGGGTTTCAGATCTATAGGACCTAACATTTTTGGCGTATTCACAAGAAACAGAACTGACCATGAACTGTGGTTGTTCTTAACACATGGCCAAATGGCTGGACTGATCTGGTTGGACAGATTTGGCTCATAGGTAAATCAGGTGCTTCAGAAGGTTTTAGACAGGGTTTCAACATTAGCATCATTGGCACTTGTCATTAATAATGTCTGTTCTTTAAATGGACCAATCTGCACCAAATTTGGCACACAAGTACATCAAGCACTTTGGAAGTTTTTAGTGTTAGTTGGTACCTTTCTGTCTACTGTAGATAGGTTGGGTTCCAGATATAGAGGAACTACCATTTTTGGCATATTTAAAAAAAAACAGAACTCACCATGAACTGTTTTTTTTCTTAACACACGGCCAAATAGCTGGACTGATCTGGTTGGACAGATTTGGCTCATAGGTAAATCAGGTGCTTCAGAAGGTTTAAGACAGGGTTTCATCTCTCAAAAAATTGGAACTCATTGTAAACAGTGTCAGTTCTTTACAAAATGGTAACACAAACACTAAACAGTTAGACAAAATGGACCCAAGTGAAGCCAGGTAATTATATAATTTTGGACCATGCAGTCATCATTATGGGAGAGCTAACTGCATATGAATTTAAAGAGTTGTCCATTGTTGTTAAAACAGACTGTCCTGCTCTGTGGGGGCTTAAAAAATAGAAAAAAAAATTAAAGGGGTGTTCTCAGCATGCTTTTTCACAGAGCCTGCTGTTCCCCCCAACTTCAATTTCCCACTTCCGGTTTAAGCTGTTGGTGGTTCTATAGCAGTGACTGCCATTTCCGCTCTGCTATTCCTAGCTGAGCCTGTTAGAGGGACATTGGGGATGGAGGGGTATAAACAGCAGGGCATAAAGTGACACAGCTTTAAAGGGTTAACATTTGCCAGTAAGAAAGACAAACAATGAGCCGCGACTACGGGTGTGCCTTATCCAACGTATCTTTGGGATGTGGACAACAGGAGGCAGGAAAGTTGATATGGGCTTCTATGAATCTGCTTGGCATGTGTGGAAACTTTTTTTTCAGGAGCAGGGGGAGTTGATCTCAGAGGGTGACATGCCTTGGGCGTTGTGGTGTTTTTAGGGCACGCATCTGCATAGGGTTGGTCAGTTTTGAGGGGTGAATCAGTTCATGTCCACCCTGGCCTTCAGCTTTAAATGGTGCAATCAGGATGATTGCACCAAGTCCTTTGTGGTTCACCAGGTCTTGAAGGATTTTAGGAAAGGGAAGGTTAGCAGGGATAGTAGGTGTACGGTGGACTTACGGCTGCTGTAAAATTTGGGCGGGGTGCTTCGGCAGGTCTGTGCTGCGCATTGCGAGGTTCTTTTTTTTAAAATGGCTTTTAGCTGGGTGTTTTTTGGGTTCCTTCATATTGGAGAGGTGGGAGGATGTGGTTGATCTTGGGGAATTGGATTCAGTTTCGGATTTGTAGATCCAAGACTAATACGTGAGGTAAGGGGAAGATGGTGGTATTGGGTGGGTCATGGGGTTGCCCATGTCCCCTTTTAAGTGTATTAGGAAATACAGTTCCAGGGTAATTGTCAGGTCTAGTCCTTTGCTATGCCATACAGGTGGCGAGTTTTTGTCCCGCTTTCAGTCCCCTGCGGTGTTCCAGCGGTGTTTAGCGTTCTTGAGTTTGAATGCAGCTAGTTTTGCTTCTCATTCCTTTAAGATTGGCATGGCGATGAAGGCAGCAAATTTAGGGTTGTCATCAGAGGCAGTCAAGAGGATTGGTTGATGGGAATCGGAGCATTTGTGGCTTTATATTGCTCTCAGGCAAACCTCCCTCCTCCCTTTTTTTATGTGCTCTGTGTGATTGGTGGGACACCAACCAAACTTTCCACCCCCTTTCTGCACCTGGGGGGAAATGATTTAGGTTCCCTTCCATTGATTGATTCGGGATATCCAGCATAATTTACTTCGGATTTAGTCTCTTTTTCCCAAACTGATGGTAGTGTGGTCTGAAATAATGCCCCGTAATACGTGGCGTTGGGCAGCGTCAGTTGAGCATCTTAATAAGGGTGGATTAAGTTTAATCGGAATATTGTGGACTTCATGGCGTGAAGCAGGGGAGTTTTTATGTGGCACCATGAGCTCAAGGCCGGGAAGGGGTATTTTTGGTGATTAATTGGCGTTCAACTCAACACTGTTGGTTTCAATCTGTGGGTAATTGGGTATTCAGTAGGGTGTGGAGCATGCATTGGGGCTGTGGAGTGTGGCACATGTGTGAGTGGTCACGCATGTTTGCTGTGGTGGTTGGGTTCCTTGGAGCTAGTTGAAATGGTGGGCGGAGTCATAGTCGGCTGTGGCTCTCTAATCACATGTTGGAAAACATGGTTGGTCTGGCGAAAGTGGGGCTCTTTCAGGATGGGCCCCCTAAGAGCCAGGTGACATAGTAGCGACCAGTGGTGGCTGTTGGAGCCCTTGAGCCGGGGAGGATAGCTGAGGTCAATTACAGAAGGAAGGCAGTGTCGCCAGACTGTTTGGGTGGCTCCAAGGACAGCAGCCCCAATTGGTAAGATGTGGGATGTTTGGTGTTTTTTGCAGGGTGAATGTTCTTTTTGGGTTTTGCATTTGTACACGCTGCTGTGCCATTAATCAACATCGTTGGAGTTTTCATACTGAGTAAATATGGTAGGATGGTTACTGGGTGGGTGCCATTTGGTTGCTTTTGCCACAAGTCAGCAGTGCCCTTAGTCATGTATTTTGGGAGATCTGGCAAGTATGAACTGTCTTGACCCTCCTTGTATAGATGACAAAAAGGATAGTACTGTAAAGATGGGAATACATATTAGACTAATGTCTGCCAAAGTCATAGTTGTAGTCACGTTAGTCATGGCTGGCAGAACCGACAGCAACCAACACTGAAGAAAGCAAAGAAGAGGTAAGTTTCACCTAAAAATTTTCTAAAAACTTTTTCTATAAAATTTGATTAGTTGGGTACAAAGAGGTGTATTGCTTCTATGGACTTCAGTCCATAGTGTATCAGTACCCAGGCCAGGTGACTGTCGGTATACAGGCCACAGGCTTAAGAGCGGTACAGTAAGAAGCTTCCCCAAGTCAGGCTTTAGGGTAATGGAAGAAGCTTGGCAATGAACATGAACAGTACTTAGAGATCACCACTGGGTTAATTCTGGCTAAGCTGGAGTATGAAGTCTAAGGTATTCTCCTGTCCTTCATCCTCAACTTCTTAAGGAAATATGGACTTTATTGGTTGAATATTCAGATTGTGGCCGCCAGGATCATTGCCAATGGACAGCCAGAGACCTGATAGTGGACTGGATCAGAGAAGTGGTCAGAACATGAATATTAGGAAAGTAAATGAAGGGTAAACAGGAAAAATGGCAGGAAACTCACCATCAGGGCTGATAACCAAGCAATGTATTGCTAAAGTGGGTCCCCTATTAGGTCCCTAGATGTTGATGTCTCATACTGTGGCTGGTTCTCAATCCTGAGATTGGAGTCCCATCTATCACATAGCACTGAGCAGGTCTACAGCTCCAGATGGGTCTACAAACCACTGGCCTGGCAGATAAAGCATGGAGAAGGCTATGTTGGCCTGTGACTGACAAGAGGATGTTTGCATTGTGTAGTTTGGTGTTTCCCTATCTACAGAAGGTAGTGATGCACATTAGTTGTGGAAACCATTGGTGTTTTAGAAATGTTTCCTCAGGTTGACTGCGTGTGTTATAGAACATAGCTCCAATACATAAGTCTCTGTTCACATAAACATCACGGCTTTTATTTATAACAGAAGTCACTTGGTATTTCTGGATTTGTCATGTAATGGATACCAATAGTTCTGGATGGACCGATCTGATTTGCAATGGGGCTCTGTTGTGTTGGCCATTTTGACATCAAGAATGACGTTGCTTGTGCTCTGCTATTCTTGCCATCAAATTTGATAGAATTAGAATTTTGGAAGTTGCCTCCAACATAAATATGAACAGAGTCTAAATCTGGAAGTCTTTTTGAATGCATTAGTTGAAGCCTTTCTCAACCTTTGTTAACTTAATTTCCTATAATTTCCTGGTCAAAAGGGTTATACAAGACTAGAAAAAAAGGATTTGATTTTTTGTGTTTGAGGAACAGTACAAGTCTTTTCCATAGGTTGTGCCAGGTATTGTAGGTTAGCACCAAGAAAAATAAAATTCTACAAAGTGTATCCAACTTTGGTCAATGTCTTTTTTAGTTAATTTGCCATTTGTTCATGCCATTGTTAACGACATTTGGCAACCACTGCCGCTATCCTTGAGCCCTAGAGAGCGCTAAGGACTAATTCCCCAACACCTTACAGATAATGAGCACATGGAGGACAATTACTGTAACTAGCAGAAAACTGTATATTTACTGACCAAAGTTGGATCAATGTTATAAAAGTTTATTTCCCATCCAGAGCCGAGATATAATTTTGTGTATGCAGCAGTGATGTAGACAACTGGGTTGGACGGGTGGTCTGCCCTTGGCAGCACTTTTTTGTGGGTGGGCATTTGGTTTGTGAAGGCTGAGTCTTTCTTAGGGCATTAACACTCTGTCAGTGCAAAGAAAGTGAGGGCCGGGAACCATCCCTGACTAAGGTGGGAATCCGATCACTGTGTAGAGGGCGCACCAGTGGCCTCTCTTTGCCAACTCCGACAGGGGACGCCCATATAAAATATTAAAAATGGATTTTTTAATAAAATAATTTTTAATTTATTTTAAAATATATTTTTT
>JAODAL010019295.1:0-72477 GCA_025379985.1 Phyllomedusa bahiana | reverse complement strand
ATTTGAATCCCTATATTTAAACCTCAGCCTACCCAAAAAAGAGCTACCACATAAATATAATCATTTCCGGTCTAAGGTTATGTTCACACGGCTTATTTTGGGGCGTAATTGTGGATGTATTTTGCCGCGTATTGGGCTTAATACGTGGTGAAATGCGCACCGCAATTACGGTAATCCATAGCTCTCATAGAGAACTATGGATTACGCCTTGTCCCCCTGTGCGTACATTATGATCGTATTGTACACGCGGGGGATAAGTGACGTCAATTATTCACACCGCTTACGCGCCGCGAACAATGCATATCTTATGGGGCCGGCGGGCTGTCGCGCTCCCCCACCCCCCCCACTCCTCACCGTGCCTCGGGGGTACGCGCTGATTAGCGCGAGCTCTCGAAACACACCATGTATTGCGCAATACACCGTGTGAACATACCCTAATAGCCGTAAATATAACCATAATACGACCTGTTCTTCAAAATAAATGACAATCCAGAAGCGCTTCGCCCTATGTTTACGATGCGCCAGCCGCTGTTGGTGTCGGAGGTGTCTATGGTCACTATGGGGATCGAGACCTCTTCTAATGTTTATGCAGATGCGCGAGATGTTCACTCACACGAGAACCAGCGTTTTATGTCGACAGCACGTCATGGAGAGATTTTTCCAGGATAACCTGTCCACGATGCACTTGCGCGGTATGGATAGGAAGACTCCGCTGATTATGGCGCACATACCAGTTGAGTAGAGGAGTGGCGCAAAGTGTATTTAAGTGCTTAGGTAAGAAAGGACTGGGCCAGCATTTAGTATTGGCCAGACTTTATTGTGAGCAGGATCCCGGACTACCTTGTGTGCCTATATCAACAGTACACTAAGAGGAACGACATCCCCTGATAAACCCTTGCACCCATGGTGAGGGTGAAACACTTCTGGATTATTTATTTTGAAGAACAGGTCATGTTGTTTTTATATTTACCGCTATTAGACCGGTAATGATTATATTTGTGGTATTGGCTGTAGGTATCAGCATAGGAATACATAGTGAGCCATCTGTAGGTGGGGCCGCCCTTTTCAGGGCGATCGCTCCATTTTCTTAGAGATATACAAAGATGATTTGATAATGTTGGATTAATGTCCCAAATAGAATGTTTGTATCTTTGGATGTATTAGTAGTAGTTTCCCTATGACTGTGGCAAATTTTATTATAATCTTAAAATAAAAAGTTACATTTTAAATGGGATTGTTTTGTTTTCTTAGCAGTGAATTTGTGGAAGAAAGTCTCCACCGCAGTTCAGTGTGAACTGGCATGTGAATTCTGAATCGCCATGGAAATCCATAATGTGAACATACCGCATATACTGGGATAATCACACCTTAATGTTTCGTACAATTCCATCTTTGCAACTGATGTTCTTTTTCGTGTTCTTAAAAATGAAACCACTTTACAAATATTATTTAAAAAAATTAAGTCACTTTTTTTGGGGTCTTTAGCGGCTATGCAGAACTATGCATTACAGGATTCAATACAGCCCTATTTCGTCTGATCCTGCAATCCTATTACCGTCTCCCCTGCTTATTGCTAGCCCAAAAGTATGTAGAGGAGACAGAGAAGTGTGACTGCAGGATCAGCCCACACGGGGGTCGGTTTCTGATCTGGAGACATATAGGTGCTTACCCTTAGGCCAGGGGTGTCAAACTGAGGCCCTCCAGCTGTTGGGAAACTACAACTCCCATCATTCCCACAGTTATATATTATACAAATGCCTGATGGGAGTGGTTGTTTCCCAACAGCTGGAGGGCCGCAGTTTGACACCTGTGCCTTAGGCCATGTTCACACGGCTTATTTGGGCACGTATTTCAGCCCGTAATTCACGTCGTACTGCGCGAATTACGGGCTGAAACATGGCCCAGTCTTTACGGTAATCCACAGTTCTCATAGAGAACTATGGATTACGTCTCCTCTCGCTGCTTGGCAAATCTGCCGCGGAGGGAGATGAGTGACGCGTCATTTACTAGCGGCGCGTATACGCGCCGCTAGTAAAGATACTCTATGGGCCGGCGAGGTGCCGCCCCCCCTGCTCCCAAACCACCCCCGTCCACACGGCATAATTGCGTGGCGTAATTACGCTCCACAAATAAGCCGTGTGCACATCGCCATAAATTTACAGGCCTTTATTTTGCGGTGTCAGCTCATCTTTAACCATTTATTTTTATGTCCCCTTGTCCCTGCAGTGAAAGTTGATCCACCTGCGCCCGCACCAGAAGAGAAACAACCTGTTGCCAAAGAAGAAAAAGCGGCAGTGGCAGATCCGGCTCTTGCAGCACATGAACCACATCTAGGCCCCCGGCCAAGATGTCACAACAGAGTGCTCAACTCCCCCAGGAGGCACTTCTCGTGTCACTTTCTATTAAGTTACAGAGTAACAGAATCGGCAGGGGCGACCCAGGATTCCAGAACCGGTTGCGAGAAGAACTGCAGGCAACACCTTCAGTTTTCATCCGCAATTATTTAAGCCTATCTCCTCTTAAAACCTAAAAAATTGGTGTATAACCGTTGATCCCAAGTCCCTCTACTCCTCACGTCATCCCTGGCTCCAGGAAGCTGAGATGTAAGGATATGTTCACACGGCGTAATTGCAGCGCGTACAGTACGCGCTACAATACAGCGGGTGTTTTGGGAGATGCGCTGATCAGCGTGTACTCCTGAGGCGCCGGGGGGACGGCAGCTCGCTGGCTCCATTGACATGCATTACTCACGGCGTGTCAATCGCTGCGAATAATTGACATCTCATCTCCCAGTGTGTACAATACGCGGAGAGCTATGGATTACCGTAATTGCGGCACACATTTCTCAATACGTGGCGAAATGCATGCCAAAATAAGCTGTGTAAACATACCCTAAGAAGTTGTTGGGTGTGCGTTTCACACTATAGACCCGCCTGTGAGGTGTGAAGACTTCATCAAACAGCTCCAGGTGTCTTAGCTTCTGGGTATGATGATGATTGATATTCGAGCCTACTAGCTACACCTGAACTTTCAGATTTTGAGGAGAGTAAGGCCTTCAAGTAATTCTCCACCTTCATCGTTTTCAGACCCGAAATTTCTTTGCTGTGGTCAGACCGCCATGGTCCTGCCACAATTCCCCTGCCGATTGAATTCCTACTTTTAAGATACTGTCCTTTCTCACAACTTATTTTACCTTCCCCTTTCCTAAACCCATTTTAGTTCTCACATTGAGATGAGGTAAAGTGATCTCCAGCAACCAAAGACAGGTGGCAGCCCTTGTGTGGTATCAGAAAGGCTTGGCGGTGAAGCCAGGTCTATGAGGGTTGGCGCCACCATATTGAAGTGGATTTGGTCTCTTGGGCACCCTCTGCCGATTCTGTTCCCTGTTCTTTTGCCTTCTGATCACCTCAGCTTTTTAAAACGCTCTTCAATGATAGGTGCTCGCATCCTCCTTTTTTCAACCTCCATCCAGAACCCCTCAAGTCACTTGCTTGAAATATTCCTTTTAAAGCAGAGGTCTTTAGCTATTCTAAAACTACAACTCCCAGCATGCCTGCACATCCAAAGTGTCTAGGAATACTGGGAGTGGTAGTTTTGTAATAGTTGGAGGGTGCTGCTTTAAAATGTATGCACTCTTATACCAAGAGAAGGATGTAAGGGGGCAGTGCATGACACCAGGAATACCAAAGAGAATGTCATGCTTTGCCCTCTCAAGCCCAGAATTAGGGGTCTGTATGAGGAATGGGACCCTCTTGATCAGCATATAGTAGAGTGCAGAATACAATGATGTGATGGTGATAAAGCCTTGATGTAGAAGTTTCCCCTGACGCTAGCAGTCACTAATTTTTTGGGATATAGTTATAGTGTAAAAGCAGATGCTGAATCAGTTAGTCCTTAAAGGGGTTGTCCAGTTTAAGAAAATTATAGTTAAATGCAGCCAGATTTGGGGGAGGGGAGTGCGTTACCTCCCAATCCCCCACCATTGCAGCTCTGGAGCTCCCATGGATATGCTTCCCTTCCAATTTCTTGTAATGATACACAGGAGAGGCTCCATAGTGAGTGAATGGAGCTCGAGCCGCTCCTGTGTGTTGGGATGGGAGCCCGGAAGTGAGGAGCAGATCCTGGGGAGCTCTGGAGCGGCATCAGCAGGGGACTGGGCGATAGGTCGTGCACCCACCACCCTGGCCCCAATTATCTATAATTTTATTACACTGGACAAACCCTTTAAAGGAACAAGTCACTGTTATCCTTGGTGCAGGGCCTGATGAGGTGGAGCATGACGGGAACTCATAGGTCACCAAACAGATTGTGTCATGCTTCGCCCTTCAAGGCCCCGTTCTATGGATAACACAAGTTTTGCCTGAAGAGTACCCCTTTATCTTGTAACAGAAATTGGCCGACTGTGGGCGCTCACTGTTACTTATTAATACAGGATGAGTGGAAAGATTTAAGATGTAAAGCCAAGCCTAGAAGGGTTGGCACAATTTTTCTTTTCTTTCCTGGAAATAGCGCCACTCTTTTCTTACAGGCTATATATGGCATTGCAGTATTCACTGGAATGGGGCAGAACTGCTATACTGGATGTAACTTGAAGGAAAGTGTGATGCCAATTCGGGGGGGGGGAGGTAGGGAGACAGAATTTTTTCTTTTTGTTCCGCCCCCTAAGGTCGCCAGCTCTTCTTTTACATACAAAAAAGAAACATTCAGAAATGTATAAATGTAATAATATTCCCACCATACAACTTAGTCTTTAGTGCAATATGAGCAACATTCAATAGAAGGTGATTACTTAGTTGTGAAATTCAGCCCCGACCCCTGCACCCTGTGGCCACATCACTATTGTGGGGTACTATATGTTGCTGGCAGGGGATTGGCACTATATCAATACAACATCTGGGATATGAAGCAGTCATGATTACCAGGATATAAGCAGGGGTGTAACATGACTACTGATGTCAAAAGTTGAGGGGTGTAAATTACTAACTTTGGATTCAGCAATGGTAAGACTAATTATCAAAACTGTAGCAAAAGTGGAGCAACCAGAGTCTCTAATCGCGGATCTCTGTATGGGATCGAGGCCTGACTGTTAAAGGGATTATCCAGGATGAGAAAAAGGGGTGTGTTTTTTAGTATACAAAGACAGCGCCACTCTAATCTATGGGCCAGGTCTACACTTGTATGGGTGATATGTTGCACTACCTGCCACAGCCCATGGACCAAAGGGGTGCTGTTTTTGGAAAAATGCAAATTTTACCCTCTAATGCTGGTTAACCACACATCTGATAGCTCGGAGACTGTATCAGATTTTAGAGGGGAATGTAACAGGACAGTGCTGTGTATGTTACTGCAATGTTGCTAAATGTCTTGCTTATAACGCATGGGAACAGTTCAGCAGCTCTAGGGAGCTCCAGGCTGTGACTAGTGATGTAACTCCTCCTATTGACCTGCGCAGTATAATCTGTCAGGGCTTGTTCACTCAGTGTCTTTTAATACAGATTTACATGCAAAAAAACCTACCGTTTTCTGCATGAAATCTGCATGCTTTACGCATCCCATCAATGTCAGTGGAAATCCACACTTTTTCTTTTTCATGTGTATTTTTCCGCATCCAGAATATACGTTTCTGCTCCAATTCCACACATTTTTTCTCTTTTGAAGTCAATGAGGCAGTAAAAATCTGGCTGCAATTTGTCTCTTCTTTTGCCTCAGATTCCTTGCAGGTTTTTCTGCATGGACAAATGCGCTGTGTGAGCATACCCCTACAGCGAGTGCTGTATACCACTGGGCGCCATCTTTTACCTGTGTGTACCCCTTTGCATTTGGACCCGCCCTGTATCTGATCCCTTTCGTTCCTCCTCTACACCTCCTGGTAACAGATCGAACAAGCTTGTAATGCTGGAATGATGTAACATAATCTCCCAGGTGGCCCACATCATGTTCTCGGGCCTCGTCTGGTTCTTGCTGATCTCCTATACTTTGAATGTACAGTTCCTGCTGATGTTACTGATTTGGCTGCAGCAGGCGTCATCTCTTGCATTTATACTGTTATAATGCACCTCTTAATAAACTGTATTTTGTTAATGACTCTTGCCTGTGTGTCCTGTCCTCTACTTCATACATGTCTGTGCACAACACTCAACGTACAATAATCTTTAATGGGATTTACAAACTTTATTTATAAAATCAAAATGACAGTTAAAAAAATGATCTCCCTTTGTTTGTAGCTAAGTCACTTTAACACATTTTTATTCTCATGATGGTCACAGATGAAGATGTGGTCTTACCGTCCTGTGCCCTAAGCTAAATAGCACTTCTGCCGTGTGCTGAAGACCTAAACTGGTTGCTAGGGAAGGACTCCTTGACAACTCCATTTGTCTGGTTGCTAAGGAAAATATCCTTAGCAACCAGACTGTCAGACAGACACTGTGTCACTGATCAGGTCAAGGAGGAAAGGCGTTCTGCTATATCCCAACCTGCTTTTCTTCAGCCCTGATATAAGAACGGGTTGAAAAGCATTTGACAATGAATTGGAGGTAGCCTAAAATGAAATTATTCACCTCTGTGAATGCATTGGCGTCTGCCAATTAAAGGGAAACTCCACAGTTGGAGGCTGGGTTCCACCACCATCAGGCTTCATCAGAAGTTGGGTTAGTGTATGTTCACACGGTGTTTTGGGATACGTTTTTGGATCCGTAAATCGCATCCCAAAACGCAGCGTCGATCAGATCCAACATGCAGCTGCGTGTTTGGATGTGTGTTGGATGCAGCAGGATCGCACCCTATAGTTTTATTATAGGGCTCCTGATTAGTCTTTCGGACCAAGAATTGACATGACGATTCTTGGGACAGATCTGAAAGACGCAGTGAGACGCACATCAGCGATTACTCGTTTGAACACAGATACGTGTCTCATATTAAAAGCAATGTAAATCCCATTGCTATTTATTAGATGTGTGTTCGGGGTGTGACAGACTGATCCAAAAACGCAGCAAAAAGCGTATGTAACCACGCAAGTCAACACGCCATGTGAACATACCCTTAGATTTGATGGGAAGAACAGCGTTTTGTGTTGTGCTAACTTTGGACAGCAGGGGAAACCCAGTGTAAATGCTAGCAGGGTCTTTATGCCATGACTGTTCTTTCAGATCTGTCAAATAGTTAGAATATGGATTGTGAGCAGATTGGGCTTTGTTCACACTGCTGGTTTCCCTCCTGGTGGCTTTCAGCATGGATTTTTTTTTAATTTTTTTTATTTTTTTTATTTTTTTTAAATCAACCCAAAAAGCATTTGGTTTGGATGTTGGTGCAGATCTGCATTAAATTAGTGTGAGGATTTCTGGCTTCCCATTGATTTCACTGGGAAGATTTCTGGCAGACGCTGCGCCCTGAACACTTTTTTTTTTTCTGTCTTGCAGATTTTAAATCTGCGGCATATACACTGATACGCGTATTCCCCATTAGAATTAACGAGATGCAAACATGAAGATCTTGACACTGCATTGGCATCAAAATCTGTCGTGGGAGCTTTCCCTTCAAAAGGTTAATTCTCGCCTGGACAACGCCTGCTCGTTTTCATATCATTACTCCTAACACAGCAGATGAGCTTGTTATTTATCAACATGCACCAGTAGCTCTGCCGCCCCTCACATGGGAACGTCGCCAAACTGTTCTTCCCTTCACATCTAACAAACAGCTGCTGAAGCTCGATGGTGGGGGAGCCCAGCCTCTAATGGTGGAGTTCCCCTGTGTCATCACCGGAGGGCGAATTCTTAGAGGGAAAACTTTTACCTAACTCTCAAAGGGATAATCCCACCATAAACTTTGAGGACATATCAACAGGCTATGCTATTAAAGTCTGAGGGGTGCAAGTCGCAGGGGTGGGGACCAGACACCTGAAGTGTCGGCTCAGTATGGAGAGTTAGTCATGCTTGCACAGTACTCTCTGTTGTATTCTATGGGAGGGGTACAGCTGAAAACAGTACAAGCAGGACCAGCTTTCCATTTTGAACCAACACCTTTAGGGGCCCATTTCCGAGACAGTTGTGGGTACCAGAGGTGGAACCTGCACCTATCAGACTCAAATGACCTAGCCTATCACTATGCCTATGATGGGAACACTTCTTTAACACTTTGGTTTGGCACAAATGTCAGTAGGAACCAATAGGAGTGAGAGCAGCACCAACTTCCTTGTGAAGTATCTTATCTATCACATCTTGGGGCAGAACGATGGCATGGTACCTATGATACCTTGACACAACTGACGTGACCACCAGGCTTCAGCTATCACTAAGTCCCTTATCTGCCTAGATGCAGCAATAGTTGAAGTCCTTTTAGGCATCTTACCTAGTGATCCTGTTTTATCAAGTTACTTGGAGGATAATTTGACATAAACCATTTTTCACACGGAAGCATTAGTAGATCGGGTAAAGTGTACATAGAACATATATTGCACCATAGTCTGTTAGTGTAGGAAAGTGGGGGGTGGCCATTTGTCGTACCTCTGATGGGACTGTCAATGGAGGCCCAAGTTTGTCGGCATCGCCTGTGGTCACTGGCTGTCGCTTCAGAAGCGGGACTATTGGTCACACAGCGTATATCTATCCCTATAGAGCTGAGAACTCTGTTAATGCTTGCTGTAAACAACAATGACATTTATGAAAACTGACAAATCCAGTGTTATATCAGCTAAACTGCACAGTTTGCATGAGAACCATTGTGCTACAATGGTTCACACCAGCTGTAAATTTAGGCTATGAAAAAATACAATGCAAAATCCTGTTTTACAAGCAAATTTCACCTTCTGCAATTCAAAGAGTTTAAGAGTTTGTCCATTAAAGAAAGTTAAACCGCACTGGGGCGAAGCTGGTCGAAAAAACCCCAAAACAAAACAAAAACCGTAATAGCTGACCCCTGCCCCTGAGGAGCTCTGGGCGATCCACTTCTCTTCACATCCAGGTTCTCATCCCAAAGCAGAGGAGAGACTGGCACGCCATTGAAAGTGAATGGAGCACGAGCCTCTCCTCTGTATTAGGACGAGAATTTGGAAGTGAAGAGGAGCTAATGGCCTGGAACTCCTGAGCAACACCGCCCCAAGTGCAGTGTAATTATTTTTCCCCTTTAAAGGAGTTTTCTCACCACAATGATCAGCTTTAACGAGGTAGGCAAACGTGAATAAAGGCTATTACCAAATGCATTACTGTTTTGATTTTACAGTGTTTAGGTTGATTTTATCTACTGCTTGTGTGTGCAAGTTACTCGAGGTTGCCAACCACCCCTGATGAATTTTCTCAGTAAAAAAAAGAAGCTGGTTTATGTAGGTTGCTGACCAGCTATAACCTTTTTGAGCTCTGTGGTCTTATGTACTACCGTTTGTAAACTTCCAGGAGTCATGTCACTAACAGGATCAGCTAGAAATAGCAGCGCTGATATGCCAGTCACTGCTATAGAAGCACCCACAGACTGGCCAGGAAGTCTGAAGCTGCCTATGGCTCTGTGAAACAGCATGGTGAGAGAACCCCTTTAAAGTCAATATGTAAGACATGCTGATTTTGGGTATGTTCACATGGGGTGGTTCAACTGAATTTTCTGTGCTGCAAATCCATACCCAAAAAATTTACTGCAGGTTTTTCTACATTAAAGCCAATAGGAGAAGTTGAGATCTGCAGGAAAAGTTTGATTTGCCTCAACCACCCACCCACCTTGAAATGTAAGGAAAAAAAAGTTTTTTTTTTTTTTTTTTTTTTTTGCAGTGGCTCTAGCCCATGTGAACGTACCCTTAGGCCTCATTCACACGGCTTATTTTGCCGCGGGTTGGCGCCGTACTGCATGCCGGATTTGCGCTGCAGTACGGCGCCAATCCGTCCCTGTCATTACGGTATATCCACTGCTCTCATAGAGAACAGTGGCCTCCGTCGCTCCTCCCCGCTCGCCGACTCCGGCGCGGGGGGAGAAAGTGACATGCACACTATTTACGCCGCCTACGCGCCGTAAACAATGCATTGTCTATGGGGCCGGGCGCCGCGCTCCAGCCCCGCCCCCGTCCCGCCCCTTATTCACGGCGGATTTGTGAGCCGGATTGCGCTCACAAATCCGTCGGGAATAAGCCGTGTGAACACGGCCTTACAGTGTCAGTTTTCTAAAATGTCATCTGCCTTACACTAGAGTACTAGTCCAGGTCTTTGTTCTTTAGTGTTTCCAGATTAGAAGTTATCCATTGCTTACTTGTCCTCACTGTGTTATCACCTGATTCAGTCTGTTGTAGCTGAACATAATATAGAGAACCTGAGCATCTAGGTGCAATATTCTGCAGGTCTCCGCTAGTTTATAGACCCCTGCTCATCCTCCTCGTTCAGTATAGGGGTTCGGTCGGACTCCTCCCGGGACTCCTGCTCTGGCGGAGGTCTCCTCTTTGTCATTTTGTTTAATGTGCCTCCCTGGAAAGGTGGAAAAACAATTGTTCAGCAGAACATCCTTCTCACATCACTGCAGAACTAGGCCAATGCGGCATCTCAGAATTTGGGAAAATTGGATAAGAATTCCTTTAGGAGCTGTGTGACAGCCACTTAGGTTTATTAGGGCTCTTTCACACGGTATCTGTACAGTGATACATGCAGTCACTATTACCCTGCATGCATTGAGTGTGTCTCTCCGAGATGCCATCTCCTCCCTTGGAGGGAAAGAAAAAGAATCCTTACTGTATAAAATATACGGAGCTGGTCCAGCTAAAGAACGCAGGGCTTGTATACTGACCCTGTAGGAAAGGCTACAGCCGCAGACGTGTGCTTCCATGTAATGCATCCAGGAGAGCCTTCTACAATGCTTCAATAAAAGTGCTATGCTTAAAGAGAACCTGTCACATAGTTTTTGCCCCCCTTGCTGAGGACAGCACAAGCTGGTGTCAGACCTGCTGTTACCAGGGCTGTGTACCTTATTCTGTAAAATGATGTAGTTTTAGAGAATTGAATGCTCTAATCTGCAGTTTTCAGCCAGAAAAAGTGTCAGTTTAATGCATGCCCCGCCCACCTGAGGCTAGCCCCACCCACCTCACAGCTAATTAATCTATGACTGAATAGGTAGAAACATGAGAATAACTGTCAGGTGGGTGGGGCTAGCCCCTGCTCATGAATAAGCTGGACTCTTTTTCTGGCTGAAACCTGCCAGATTTGAGGATTAAATACTCTAAAACTGCAGCATCTTACAGAATAAGGGACACAGCGCTGGAAACAGCAGGTCTGACACTAGGGGGCATAACCTATGTGACAGGTTCTCTTTAAGATTCGGTAGGGCCGGTTTGGCCTGATTGGAATTTTATAAGCAACGGTGGGAAAGTTATGTAATCAGTTGTCACACACCCCCCCCCCCCCCCACCCCACACACCGCCGACAGGAAAAAGGAAGTGTGTACGATCAATGATACTTCCTTTTTCCTGTTGAGAGGGGGGGAGACACTGGTAAATGGTTGCACAATTTTCCCTCTATCGAGGGCAAAATTTGCATCAGTCTGAGCCAGCTCTTCCCCTATCTGGAACATACTCCAGAAAGCAGCTGACAGTCATACACACCTGTTTTTTTTGTTTTTTTTTTACCGGCAAGGATTCCATGTGATAATACCTCCAAGTCAGAGGCACACGGCAGCCCACTGATGCCATATTTTGGTCTGTTTGGATCAGGTTAAGGCACCATTCACATAGTGTTTCGGCAGCTCGTTTGAGATATTCATCACAATATCATGAAAAAAAAATATCCCGCTACTGCACTTTTATGCCTGATGCACAAACTGTATACATTCACTAAATAGGACAAACATAATCCGATTAGAACTAGGTTTGCCCTATAGCAGGCCATGGCTCTGTTGCAGTATCTGACAGGAGATATTTTTTTTATGGCATCTCGTTGAATACCACAAACTGCTGAAACACTACGGGCGTCATGTATGATTTTTGGCATTTAAACTGCAATTTTAAAGCACATAATAGTGTAGAATGCACCTGATTTATGAACCTGTTTTACTGAGATTTAGAGCTTTCTAGCTACAAAGAGACACTTCTGGCTCAGGTAAACCACTTTTAAAGTGCTCTACCTGTTCCAGCAGTAATGCGCCTGGATTGGCCGTACTGAAGCTATAAATGTGTAGCTTCGTACGGCTGTAGTGCGACAAGTCTCCAGCACCAACCCTCCACCTCCGCCCGATCTCAGGCGCATTACAAAGTGCCTGATATTGGAGTGCGCCTGATTAAAAATAGAGCGAACGGGGATGCGCTGGATCTCGGGCTGAAAAGATGCCAGACTTCTGCCGCAGCCCCGTTCATACATGTCGCCCTATGGGTCTTATGTATGAAACCGGTCTAGCAGTAAGACTGTCTTTGTTGCCCATAGAAACCAATCAGAGCTCATAGCGACCAATCACAGCTCAGCTTTTATTTCATATAAGGTTCTGGGAAAATGAACGCCGAGCTCTGATTGGTTGCTATGGGAAACAAAGTCTTACTCTTAGACCGTTTACGTGTATAGATCCCAATACAGGCATGTGGATGAAGCATAATAGTGGCCGAGTTCTGCCCAATTACCTGTTTTTTGTCGACTACATTTAAGGTGACGGAAGTGGCGATACAAGCAATGGTATTTGCCAGCATGAAAATCATCATTTGTTGCCAGCGCCATAATGGGATCTTTCCTTCACTATAAAGAAACAAAGTGGTTAAATAACACAACAAAGAACATTATGACTCAACAGTCTTTACACACTGCCCTCTCATATCAGTAAAAATCAGTCCACCCCTAAAAGTTCTTAATTCCAGAAGTCATGGGTCAATTATACCCGTCACCTTCCTCAGAAGTCCAAGCATGCAGAAAGGATCTTCAGCGCTGTAAGGGTATGTTCACACGCCGTTTTGGATCCGAAAATCGCATCCAAAAGCGCTGCGTCAAAACGCATCCAACATGCAGCTGCGTGTTTGGATGCCTTTTGGCTGCAGCAGGATCGCATCCTACAGTTTATAATAGGGCGTCTGTTGCATCTTTCGGATCAAGAATTGACATGACAATTCTTAGAACAGATTCGAAAGACGCAGTGAGACGCGCATCGGGGATCGCTGGTCTGAATGATGATGTGTGTTTTACATTGAAAGCTCCAAAATGGATCCAAAACGTCATGTGAACATCCCCTAACTCAGTGACTTTGTGTTTCTTGTACACTCACCTAGATTTGGTACCAAGAATTCTTCCAACGATAAGATTAGAAATCCCAATGCCAATCATCTGCACTGAGGTGGCGAGACCCATCGCAGTCCCCAGCGTAGCCTGTGGGACTACAAGAGGGATGGATGGCCACATGCGTGCCTGAAAGAGAAGAGATAAGAGGAAAGACGTAACGTCAGCGCCTGGTCAGAGCCATGTGAATGAATGCAAAGAAACGTAGTTTCTTACAAATCTCATCAGCCTAAAGAAAAAAGGGAAAACTTTGCTACTTTCTCACTCCCCAATATTCAACGATACTTACTGGTTTTCTTCATCGTATAGAAATACCACTGAATGATAAGCTGCACAATTTACCACAGATGGCTCAGAATCTGGCTGTAGCTGTGAACGTTCATCATTCATGTGACAGGTGCAGCCAGTTACAGGCCACGGGTCATTGATATTTTTTTGGGCCCTGTGTTTTGACTGCACATAGCATCTGGACAATGGACATTCACAGCTAAAGCTGGAAAAGCCGGGACGGCCACCGCGATGGGACTATAGCATCCAGGAGGTGAGTATGGTTCTATTCTATTTTATTTTTTTTTTTTTTTATCTGCCCCCAACAAAATTCTTTTTTAACAATTGGAACCCCTCCTTACAGACACAAGGATACCAATTATGTAAGCCTGATTTATAAAAATATAAAGTCATTTATCCCCCTCAAAAAAATTCCCAATGCCGAAGTTGTGGGTTTTTTATTTGGAACAATTGGAACAAAAAGCTATCAAAAAGTTGTACGCATCCAAAAAAGATACCAATAAAAACTGCACTTCAGCCCACAAAAAAAGAGCCCTAACTCGGGTTCACAGATAGAAAAATAAGAGGGTTACTGGTTGCAGAAAATGACGCTGCAGCACAAATTTAAAAATAAATTTAAAAATTTTTTTTTTTCTTCTAAGTCCTAAAACATGATGAAAACTATAAGGGGCCGTTTACACGGCACAGCGCAATACCGGTGGGTTTTTCGGTCCCTTGTTTGGGGGTGGTACATGCAGCAGTGGACGCCTTTTCTCTGGGGTTTTTTGGGAAAAGCCCCCCCCCTTCCATTAAACGTGTTCATGTTCCCCCCGAAAACCCGGGGGAAAAAATGAACATGTCAATCCGTGGGGCCCAACCGGCGGTGTAAAAAAGCCGTCTGGCGGAAAATCCGTGCAGTGGGGACCGCTGCACGAATTTTCCACAGAGGTCTGCTCTAAAGTTTGACAGCCGGTTTACAGACGGCTTTCAGAACCTAAAACTGGCTGAAATACCTGCCGGGGGGGACAACCCTAAAAATTTTGGGGGAGCACAAAATTCTACCAAACTGCAGTACAGATAGATGTCATTTATACTAAACAATGAACTTCATAAAATAAAAAAAAATTGTGTAATTGCACTTTTCATATTCCATCCCATTTTTGGGGCTTCTCAGCATATCATATTGAACGGTTAAAAAGTACATCTTGTCCTGTAAAAAAAAAAAACAACATACATTTGGACAGAGGGTTTAAAGGGGGATGTTCACACGGCATTTTAAATTTTATTTTTTTGGGAACCAAAGAGTATTAAAAAAAGTGTGCTGCTGTTTGATGCATTTTTGCTGCAGCAGGACCGCCCCTGTAGTTTTAATGGGGGGCTGCTGGTCAAACGGATAAGAAATGCTACAATTTTTTTTGAAGGCCCAAAAACGCATAGAAAGATGCGTGTCGATCAGACGTCTGAACACCGATGCGTGTTTTACATTGAAAGCAATGTAAATCAAACTGCTCATTGTTAGATGTGGGTTTGGGTCTGTTTAAGGTCCGAAACACAGATCCAAACCCGCATCTCAGAAACGGCGTGTCAATATCTCCTAAAAGTTACGTCTCTTGGAAGGTGAGGGGAAACAAAAAACAAAGATCCGCAAATAGCTCCAACCTTAAGGGGTTAAACTGAAATATAATCTCCCTAACCTGAAAACGCTGATAGCAAGAAACAATAGACGGTCTACACAGCACATTGAGATAAGACAAAGACAAGCAGATATATACTTTACCGCAGCAAAAGAGTACGTGACTCCAAGCCACAAGGTGGACACCAGGGGTGGGACAAAGGTGAATGCCAGCAGGGCAAACACTGGCAAGGTCAGCACAGCACAGAGGACGGCCAGCACCCCCCTCATTCCTACATAGTCCTAGGAGTCAAAATAATTAAAGGTGAGGTACAAAAGCCAAAAAAACAAACAAAAAAATTTTTTTCATTACAGCAACACTTGAAATGATAAAAGGGTTAAAGCTTACAATTAATCCCAACGCACCGAGAGCAAAAGAGTGCTTATAATCCCCCCCCCGATTAGGGCGCCGGTGGTCGTGCCATCATTTGTCTGGGTAAATTTGCTGGTAAAAGAGAAGATGAACGGTGATCAGCTGCACAGGATAGGGATCCTGATATTAGGATTATAACACAGGTAAGGTATAACAGAGGGTTACAGATCTTACATGTAAGGGGAGATATATGGAGGTGGCTACAGCCCTGTTCACACTGTGAATTTTAGTAGGTAAAGCAAGCAGATTCTCCAGTGAAATCCAAGTTGAAAATAATTGCATTCGATTTATTGGGAATCTTGTAGATTTTTAAACTTGCAGCGTAGAAAACATGTTACTTATTCCGCGCACATTGATATAGAAGCTGTGTTCGCAAACAAGTCGTGGATTAGTGTCACTGAATGGTGCTAATCCAGGTCTGGACAAATTGGTGAAATCTGCTGCACAAAATTTGTAGCACAAGTCAATAGAGAAAAATTTGCTGTGTGAACGACCCCTAGAACTAGACAGAATCAACTATGATGCCCTCCCGGACTAGACCTCTCCCCCAATTGGTTACTGTTTACATCTCTTCATAGGGACCATAGGCGGTTATCTGATAATATGTTTGGGCAATGTTTGATTCAAATCCTTTGAGACACGTTAGGGCTTCATTATCAAAACGGTCTAATAGTAAGGGTACATTACATAGTTTGTGAGGCTGAAAAAAGTTTAGACGTCCCTTCATCAGCCATTGTGCTATGTGTTGACCCGAGGAAGGCAAAAAACCCCCAAGAGGTTTTGAAAAGCCCCCCCAAATTTTCCTCTTGCGGGGGGAAAAAAAATTCCTTTCCCGACTCCAATCTGGATCAGAATAAATCCCTGGTAAAAACCCCTCTCCCGAATCCGGTCACTTAATTGTTTATTTTCATCAGAAATGATCCCGACCTTTCCCCTTTCCGGTCATTTAAAAATTTTTTATTATTCACTAAAATTTCCCGACCCTTCTCCAGAATCCTGGTACTATAACTTTTTCTTTTTTACATCTGAAAAGTTCCAGACCCTTTCCCGAAAACCTGGTTTACTATAAGGGTTTATTTTTACATCTAAAATGTTCCAGACCCTTCTCCGAATCCCTTACATATTGTTAATTATTAAAATCTGAATTCTAGACCTTTTAGAACCCGGTCCTTAAGTTTTAAAATCATCAGAAAGTTCCAGACCCTTCTAAAATCCTGGTCATTATAAAATTTTTATTATTACATCTAGAAATGTCTCCGACCCTGGGGTCTGGGTCACTATAACGTTCTTTATTTCTTTTAGAATGTAAAAGCCCTTTCCTGAATCCTGGTACCATTTGTTTATTTTTAAAACAAAAATTATTCAGATCTAGAATGGTCAAAAACTTTTCTTTTTTAAAATTTGAAAAATTTTAGACCCTTTTGAAATGGTCAATAAAATTTTCTAATTAATCAGAAATTATGACCTTCTGATGGTCCCATACTTTTCTTTTATTAATTAGAAAGTATAGACCTTTTCGAAACGGTCCAAAAATTTTCAAAATTATTAACAGAAAGTAAAACCCGTTTTTAGAATCCCGGTCCACTATAACCAGTTTATTTTACATCTGAAATGTTAACCCTTTCCAGAAATTGGGCATATAACGTTTTATTACATCTGGGAAAGTTCGAACCCTTTCCAGAATTTTTATATAACGTTCTATTTTATTCTAGAAAATGTCTCCAGATTTTTTCAGAACCCGGTCACAAACCCGTTTATTATTAATCTAGAAAAATATCCGACCTTCTAAATCCCGGTCATTTTTTTAATTTTAAAAATTACATCTGAAATGTTTCCAGACCCTTTCCCAATTCTAAACAAGTTAATGACCCGGATTCGGGAAAAGGGCTGGAAAATTTCTAGATGTAAAATGAACAAGTTAAGTGACCGGGATTTGGAGAAGGGGCTGGATACATTTTTTGATTAAAAAATAAACAAGTTATATGACCAGGTTTCTGGAAAAGGGTTGGATCATTTCTAGAGAAATAATATAACCGGGTTTATAGTGCCAGGATTTGGAGGGGGGTTGGAGAATTTCTAGTGAAAAATATAAGGGGTTCTGTGCCCGGGGATTTGGAAAAGGGGTCGGGAACATTTTAGATTTAATAAAAACAATTATAGTGACCAGGATTCTGGGAAGGGTCGGGATAATTTCAGATGAAAATAGAAAAGTTATGGCCGGGATTTGGGAAGGGTTGGATACTTGAAATGTAAAAATTTGAAAAAGTTATATGCCCAGGATTTGGAGAGGGTCTGGAGCATTTTAGATGTTTTAAAAAGAACAATTTTAATGACGGATTCTGGAAAGGGTCTGGATACTTTTCCCTAGATGTTAAAATCGAACAGTTATATTGACCGGATTCTGAGAAGGTCTGGATACTTCTAGATGTAATAAAAATAACAGTTATGTGACCGGATTCTGGAGAAGGTCTGGATCATTTCAGATGTAAATAATATAACAAGTTATAGTGACCGGATTCTGAGAAGGTCTGGATACATTTCTAGATTTAATAATAGAAAATTATAGTGACCCGGATTCTGAGAAGGGTCTGGATACATTATCTAGATGTTAATTAATTCGAACAAGTATAGTGACCCGGATTCTGGAGAAGGGTCTGGATAACTTTCTATATTAATCAAATTATAGACCTTAGTTTATAGTGACCAGGATTCTGGAGAAGGTCTGAGACATTCTCCAGATGTACATAATTGAACTGTTATTAAATGATCCAGACTTCTGACTGGGTCAGGATACATTTGTTAGATGTAATAATTAGAACAATGTTATAGTGTCCCAGATTCTGGTGAAGGTTGGATCATTTCTAGATGTATTAATAGAAAAGTTATAGTGACCGGGATTCTGGAGAAGGTCTGGTACAATTTTCTAGATGTATAATCTAGAAATGTATAGTGACCTGGATTCTGAGAACTGGTCATGGATACATTCTAATGTATAATTAGACAAGTTATAGTGACCGGATTCTGGAATAGGGTCTCTGGTATAATTTCTAGATGTAATAATTTAGAACATGTATATAGTGTACCAATTCTGAGAAGGTCTGATACATTTCTAGATGTATATAAGATATAACAATTATAGATGACCGGATTCTGAGAAGGTCACTGATAACATTTCTTAAAATGTATAATTACTATAACAAGTTATAGTGACCGGGATTCTGGAGAAGGGTCTGGAACCTTTTTTAGATGTAATAATAGAACAAGTTATAGTGACCGGGATTCTGGAGAAGGGTCTGGATACATTTCTAGATGTAATAATCGAACAAGTTATAGTGACCAGGATTCTGGAGAAGGGTCGCTGATCCAAGGATTTATTCTGATTGTCAGATTGGAGTCAGAAGGAATTTTTTTTCCCATAAAATGAGGACAATTGGCTTCTACCGCATGTTTTTTTTTTGCCTACCTCTGGATCAACACTATAGCACAATAGGCTGGACTGGATGGACGTCTGACTTTTTTCAGCCTTACAAACTATGTAACCACATAAATGCATCACCTACCTGGCATCCGCCACAAAAGGAAACACCCCATTGTAGAAAAACATGATCGTCAGGACCAAGAGCCAGTAACGTAACGGCAATTGGCGAATGTCCTGGACTCGCTGGAAGTCAAAAATACAGAAATTATTATGAATCTAAAAAGAAACCTACAGATTAAAGGGGGTTTTCTTATCTAGTTGTTTCACAGAGCCTGCTGTTCACAGCCAGCTTCAGGCTCCCACTTCCTGATCAGGCTGTGGGTGGTTCTACGGCAGGTCTGCTATTCCCAGCTGATGCTGTTAGAGGGACATTGTTGATGGAGGGTGTTTAACTGCAGTACAGAAGGCTCTAGAGGGTTAAAGTTTGTTAGTAAGAAACAAACAAGCTGATAAGACACAGCAGGAAGTGAAGACACCATCTATGCCAGAACTGCTAGAGCAGAGAGAAATTTTGGGTAACCTATGAAAGAACTGCAATGTATTTGGTAATAATCTTTATTTACCTTTGCCTATATGTTTAAAGCTAATCAGTTTAGTGAGAAAACCCCTTTAAGCACAGAATGTTAGAGAGTAAGAGAAGGACAACCTCTATGCATATGTCTTTTCAAGGAATGTGGCCATTGCAACAGGGAGTCACCGCTTGTGGTCACCCCCTTCTAGTCAGAGCGGAGAGCTGACGTACAGAATAACTCAGTCTGGATGACTTGGTATGCTCATGTATTACATGGCTACCCAATGAAATCAATGGACACTATGTAAGGGAGGGAAATCCTGCAGATTGTTCACAGCATTTATTGTGCAGACAATGCTAATGTAATAAAGAAATCATATTCAAAATCTGCATTAACAGATATGCAGAGTCTTTGCAGTAAATCCGTAACAATAAAACGGTCTTCGAGTATTCTGACATCCCCATTGAAATCAACTGGGTAAATCTGCAGCAAATCCAGAAATTGCCATACTGCATATTTAAAATTTGCATCGCTGGTCAATTTCTTGTGAATTTTTTTCCGCTGCATGTAGATGTGATATCTTAAAGTGAACCTATCAGGTGGTTTATGCTGCCCTATCTAAGTGCAGGAAGCGAGAGAAAGGCTGAGCTCTGTGATATATAAGTCTAGATGATTTGGAGCAGGATATTTGCATAAAAAGCAGAGTAAAGCCTGACCGTACTCCAAAAAGAGAAAGTGTTCACCTAACCGACATACAGTGATTGGCAGGTTACTTTGTACACACACAGATAAAGGGAAAGCTGTAAATCACTGTATGCGGGATATAACAGCAGGACTTTCACGGTCTCGTAAGAAGCCCTATCAGAATTTACTTTTACTCAGAAATCCTGCTCCCATTCATATAACCCTATATACCACAGATTTCATTCCTTCCCCGTATATATAACCCCATTACCCCCAGAGTGATATTTTCATAGTAAACCACCGTATAAAGAGAAGTGCTCCCTCCCTCTATTCATTTTTACAACACAGATACAGAGAAGCTCTATCCTGTATCATATAACACATATTTATCTCGAGAAGCTTTAGCTTTACTCTCCTCTATTCATATAACCCTATATACCACAGATTTCATCTCCTCTCCTGCTATCATATAACCCTATATACCACAGAGCTCAGCTTCTCTATCATATATCCCTATATATCACAGAGCTCAGCTCCTCTCCCTCTATCATATAACCCTATATATCACAGAGCTCAGCTTCTCTCCTCTATCATATACCCTTATTTTACCACAGAGCTCAGCTTCTCTCCTCTATCATATAACCCCATATACCACAGAGCTCAGCTTCTCTCCTCTATCATATAACCCTATATCACAGAGCTCAGCTTCTCTATCATATATCCCTATATACCACAGAGCTCAGCTCCTCTCCTCTATCATATAACCTATATATCATAGAGCTCAGTCTTCCCTTCATATAAACCCTATATACCACAGAGCTCAGCCTTCTCTATCATATATCCACTATATATCACAGAGCTCAGCTTCTCTTCTCTATCATATAAACCTATATGTCACAGAAGCTCAGTTTCTCTCCTCTATCATATAACCTTATATATCACAGAGCTCAGTGCTTCCTCTATCATATAACCCTATATACCACAGAGCTCAGTCCTCTCTGTATCATATAAAACCCCATATATCATAGAGCTCAGGCTCATCCTATTTTATAACCCTATACATCACAGAGCTTAGCTTCTCTTCCTATCATATAACCCTATATATCACAGAGCTCAGCTCCTCTATCATATAACCCTTATATCACAGAGCTCAGCTTCTCTCCTCTATCATATAACTCTGTATATCAGAGCTCAGCTTCTCTCCTCTATCATATAACCCTATATATCACAGAGCTCAGCTCCTCTCCTATATCATATAACCCTATATATCACAGAGCTCAGCTCCTCTCTCTTTCTTTTAACCCTATATATCACAGAGCTCAGCTTCTCTCCTCTATCATATAACCCTATATTCACAGAGCTCAGCTTCTCTCCTCTATCATATAACCCTATATATCACAGAGCTCAGCTTCTCTCCTGTATCATATAACCCTATATACACAGATCTCAGCTCTCTCCTCTATCATATAACCCTATATATCACAGAGCTCAGCTTCTCTCCTCTATCATATAACCCTATATATCACAGAGCTCAGCTCCTCTCTCTCTGTCACATCCTTGTCTCAGCGCAGTATAAACCACCTCGAAGTTCCACTGTAAGACTAATCCACATTGCTGCTACTGTAATACACTATAGACTTTCTGTATGTCAATCAGCCACAGAGAATCTGCAGGATTTCCATCCCGTGTGCAGGGATCTTTGATGGGAGCTACATACCAGGATTACTTACCACTTTTTTGGACTCTTCTTGAATTGCCCCATCCAGGCCCAGCTGCTTCATGCCGAGCTTATCCAGGACACTGACAGTAACAGCAGAGAGCAGGCCCAGGACGCACAGTATGGTTCCTACATAGGAAAACATGAAGTACACCAAGAGTACATTATACGGAACCAATTATTCTTAGTTAACAGGGCTCTAGAGCAGGAGTCTGCAACGTCGGCTCTCCAGCTATTCGGAAACTACATCTCCCATCATGTCCAATGATATAGTTTGTATAAATGCATGATGGGAGTTGTAGTTTCCCAACAGCCGACGTTGCAGACCCCTGCTCTAGATGGAACTTTTCATCATGTATCGATGAGTGTGAATACTTCTTGGAGAGCACAACTCCATTTGAGAACGGATTTAGAATTTAGGTCTTGGGTCAGATCATTACTAAATGTGAACAGATTTAGTGACCAATAAATACCCTGCAGTACCACTTTGCAGACAGCAGGGGGTCATGGACCTGCACCCTCGACTTGCTGTGCATTTTGGGTCTTATCTGGAACCTAATTGGAGGTACTGGTTACACGTCAGCTAATACAGCCCTTACTTAATATTTAGGAAGAGTCGTTAACATGAAAAGAGGTCACGTGTCTAAGTAAGGAGACGGTCTAGAAGATAGGGCAGAGCATCCTTAGCTTCATCCTGGTCCCCGAGGCTCTGCTTTATACAGTCTTACAGCGCCCCCTGTCTGAAGTGTACTTACATATTGCTAATTGGTGACGGTGACTGACTACAGAGGGTTATGATCTGCAGGGTGGTCTCAGTTTAATAGGGTATTTCCATAGCATAAGCAATTATATTCTCATCAGAAGGGATCCAGCTGCTGGGACTCCCAATGATCTTGAGAACTAAGGAACGTACATGGGAGGATTGAACGTTCCTCTGTAAGGGTACGTTCACACTGTGTATTTGCGCTGCAATGTGCCCGAAGTACACACCACGAATACAGTAAAATCATAGCACTCTTTGCGTGCTATAATTACCTGCCGGTTTCCCTGGCGCACAGTACGCGCCCATAAGGCCTGGTGTACATGGTGTATAGCAGCGCATACCTGTGTGTGCCCCTGTATTCCTCCTGTGGGAAGTAGGTGCTGGCCAGTGCGTATTTCCCACAGCGCTCCGGCCCAGCTCCCATCCAGCCTAATCTTCCTCTACCCGTCTTTTGACGGGCGCACAGTACGCACTGGGGAATACAACGAATGCTATGATTTATCTCATTTGTGGGGCATACTTTGGGCACGTTCCAGCGAATTACCCCCCACAAATATGCTGTGTTAATATTCCATAAGAAGAAGTGACATGTCACTTCTTTTGGGCACTTACATGCCAGAGCACGGCTAAAAGTACACACTGACCAGTGCATATTTCCAGTACCAGGTGTATAGCGGCGAGCAGAGATACGTGCCGTTATACGCTGCGTGAACCTGGCCTAAAAAAAGGGGAAAGGGGAGAGGGGGAGGCGTGTGTCATCCTCAGAATTGGTGGAGGTCCAAGAGATTTGATCTCTACTGACTGCAGTAACTGTATATCCTATGGGAATACCCCATGAAACCCGATGACCTGAGGAGCTGCTGCTGCAGCCCATACAAGAGGGGATATTTTAGAATATGTAGGACACTGGTAATGGAGATATATTGCAAAGTGACTTGTATTTGCAAGATCTTTAACATAAAAAGCAGCAATCCTTGTAGTGAGACAACCCCTTTAATGCCACAGCCTAAGCCATGGCCGGACTGCTTCCCTTCACTGCTGTTAGACAATTTTGAGCGGATCTGCTGAATAATGTCCGACAGTCTGGTTCCTAGGGATGTGCTGCCTAACAACCAGTCTTTGCAACCTGACAACAAGCTTTCACCACAGGAGAAATGAAGCATTGCATGATCTATTTAAATCAATGGGCTGTCATGTATGGATCTACTGGGTCCTCCAGAGCAGGAGACGCTCTTAGGGCAACATATGTATTTTGGTACTCAGGCGCCATTTTTTTTGCGCTCCTTAGTAGCATAGAATGCGCCTGAATCTATGAACCTGTTCTACTGCAGGTCAAAGATTTAGCGCTTTCTAGCTACAAAGGGATACTTCAGGCTCAGGTAAACCACTTTTAAAGTGCTCTACCTGTTCCAGCAGTAATGCGCCTGGATTTGCCGCACTGAAGCTATACATCTGTAGCTTCGTATGGTTGTAGTGCGCCCCACCTCCAGCACTCCCCCGATCTCGGATGCAGCACTTTGTAATGCGCCAAATACTGGAATGCGCCTCACTAAAAATATAGCGAACAGGGCAGCGCCAGTTTTCGGGTTGAAAAGATGCCCGACTTCTGGTGCAGCCCCGTTCATACATGTTTCCCTTAGTAGCTGAATTTCCTGATAAGATACTTGACAAAGTGTTTTCTGAATTAAGCAATAATTTCTGTAAAACATAGGGGGAAAGCTTCCATAATTTATCAATAGTAATCCAAATTACCCCCGAGGGTTGCTCACCTCCCCAAAGAGTCCACTGGATCCCATAGTGATCTTCAAACTGCCTCGTGAGGAAGAAGTTGAGGACACTGCCCAATCTCGAGAAGGACAGGGTCAGCCCAAATGCCAAGGCCAGTTCTTTCCCCTTAAACCAGAAAGCCGTGATCCGGTTCTGTACAACTGGCGGAACACAAAGGTTGGGGATAACAAACACATCGGACATGAAAAGATTTATCAAAATTAGTGCAAGAGGGAAGAAAAGGACCAGTTGCCCATAGTAACCAATCATATTAAAGGGACACTGCCATAAGAAAGTAGTCTTTTTGTTAAAACCATTATTCATGGAAAACTAAATTTTTTTAAAAGAATTTTTGGCAATTGTATTTTATTTCGGCAGTCCTATGCAATTAAAAATGGCATATAAAACATTATCGTCTTTCTCTAGCTGCGAGAGAACTTTTGTTTGGCAGAGCAGACTAACCTCACTTTACTTGAGCTGCTACTTATCTCTACATTATTTCATTACAAATAGTAGATAATGACAATGACGGCTCTATTGTTCTCTCCACAGGGATAGAAAAGGTTATACCAGACCACAAGCAATACAGGCAAAAAGAGGGTAATTTCTTTCTGCACAGGAAGTACTGGAGGATTTCTTCACGCCTATTAGGTAATTGCTGATAATGTTAACACTTCAAAGACTACAGCCTGCCAGAAAGAAGGGCCATCAAGCAATCTTCTCACTGCTGTGCTATCTGTCCTTGCAGAGGAGAAATCAGAGAGCATAATCTACATAGGGGAACTTTAAAAAAAAAAAAAAAAAATCCCTATAATCGTCACATATCGCTTGTCAAGAAGTGAAAAGAAAAATTTTGATGGCAGCGTCCCTTTAAACCTTTTATTTACCTCCGAAAAATATGAGCTGGAAGGGGACTGGTTGCCATGAGCCGCATCTCCAGGAACATAAAGGAAGGGGATTTCTTACTTGTGAGTGATCCGTTCCCAGATCCAAACAGCAGGCGTCCTGTTAACATTAGCGGCAGCAGGTACGGCGTTCCCTTAAAATGTGATCCCAAAGCGAATATGGAGGAGCCGACAACGGTCAGGGAGGAAAACAAGAACAGCCCGACTGAAAGAAACCCAAAATGACTTATTGATAGGATGACTCTGCTCCCCAAACAACTCCAGAATTAGCGGTTGCGGTTACTTTGCAACTAAACTGATACCGTAATGTGCGTAATAAAATAAAGCCACTTTGTCAATCTGTCTGCAGAAGAGCTGAACGCACCAAACAGCTGCCATCTCTGCTTATGTTGCATTCATTCTTCCTCCCCACCTTCCAAGAGCCATAACTCTTCCCCGGATAATGTGTCACATCACATATTTGTGGAGTGGGATGTAGAAGAAAAACACTACTGCGCTATTGTCATGGGCGTTTCGTTCAGTGTTTGGCATAAATGACATGTCCTCTGTATTCTGCAGGTTGCTACAATTCCAGTGATACCAATTTTTTTTAGTTTTCATTATGTTTTAGTACTTTAAAAAAATAAATAAAACCTTTTTTTTTCTTTTACTTTTTACGTTTCAGGGCCATATTCCACCACCAATAACCAAAAAAGAAGCCTTGTTTTTGAATGCTGAACTGTAGTTTTTAATCGGTACCATTTTGGGATACATGCGACTTTTTGATCACTTTTCAAGTTTTTTTTGTTTTTTGTTTGAGGGGGGTGGAGTGACCAAAAAACCCGCAGTTTTGGTGATAGGCATTTTTTTTTCCTCCACAGTGTTTACCGTACTGGATAATGTCCTTTTTCATAGATCCGAATTTTACAGAAGGGGGGGATATTAATTATGTAAAACTGTTTTATTATTATTTTATTTGTAAAATTACAAATAGGTTTTTTAATTTTGAACCTTTTTTTTCTTTACTTGTATTTTAAGGCCATGTTCACATGGCTTATTCTGGGACGTAATTCAGTCCGTAATTACGCGCCGGAGTGCGCCAATTACGGGCTGAATCCATCCTAGTAACTACGGTAATGCACAGTTCTCATAGAGAACTATGCATTACGTCTCCTCTCCCTGCTTGGCGAATACGCCGAGGGGGGAGATAAATGACAGGTCACTTTCTAGCGGCGTATACGCGCCGCTAGCAATGACTGTCTATGGGCCGGCGAAGTGCCGGCCCCCCGCTCGCTCCCCCGCTCCCTCCCCCGCCCCCACGGCGTAATTGCGGGGCGGAATTACGCCCCGCAGTTAAGCCGTGTGAACATAGCCTAAGGCTAGATCTACACAGCAATGTTAAAATGCTGTCCAAAATCCAACAGCATTCTAACATTGCTGTACTGCGGGTTTGCGGCAAAAGCCGTGGTTGGTTTTTTGGATTTCCCGCCGGCCCAGTACATGGGCTGCACAGGAATCCGATGGGTATCTGGCAGAAGATAGTCAGGCGGCTTCTGTAGAAGGCCCGTGTGGTGTCAACTACAGCACGGATTTTCTATTGAAGTCTACACAGCGCTGGGTACAGTCGAATTTTCAGCGGATTTTAAGGCCCCGTTCACACGGCTTATTCTGCCACGGATTGGCGCCGTACTGCGCGCCGGATTTGCGCTGCAGTACGGCGCCAATCCGCGGCAGCAATTACGTAATCCACTGCTCTCATAGAGAACAGTGGATTCCGTCGCTCCTCCCCGCTCGGCAAATCCGCCGCGGGGGGAGAAAGTGACATGCACATTATTTACGGCGCATACACGCCGTAAACAATGCATTGTCTATGGGGCCGGGAGTGGCGCCCCCGCCGCACTCCGGCCCCGCCCCTTATTCACGGCGGATTTGTGCGCTCAATACGGCGCACAAATCCGTCGGGAATAAGCCGTGTGAACACGGCCTAAATACTAAATCCGCTGAAAATCCGACGAGAATCTAGTGCTGTATAGACATAGCCTAAGTCCCCCTAGGGACCACTAGACAGCACAATTGCTTGTACATTGTTCTGTAACAGAAATGTATTGAAGAACAGACGTATAAATCAGTCTCCGTATTATACCCGCTTTTGCATTTGTTATACTGTTTTTATCCTTGTCGACAAATGTGTGTAATAGTTTTTTATTAGTCCTTTAAGGGATGTTCACACGGCGTCTTTCAGGACATATTTCGAGGCATAATTGCGCTGCAATGCTCCCCAAAATACATCCTGTAATTACGGTAATCATAGCTCTCATAGAGAGCTATGTTACCTGCCGTTTTCTCCGCCGTGTATTGAACACCGGCAGAAAGAAGTGACATGTCCCAAGAAACAAAATCCTAGACCAGGGTCAGGGATGGCAGTTTTTAGTATTGATGCAACACTATGGGACTCGGTATTCTACCCTTATTAGGTCATGTTTTTTGTTATTAACTTGCTTATAACAATGGAAAATTTATGGTACTTGCTATTCTCAAATTTTTGAAACGCTGATTGTTATATGATTTTCATACAGTGCCTAATAAAATATATTTAAAAAAAAAAAAAAAAAAAAAAGAAAGTGACATGTCAATTCTTTCCATCGTATACGCGGCAGGGATAATGAAAGTGAATGGGGCCGGCCGGAAAAAAACATCCAAAATCGCTGCCTAAGTTGCATCCAAAATGCATCCGACAGGCAGGTGCGTGTTTAGCTGCATTTTGGCTGCAGCAGAACCACGCTCTATAGTTTTAAACAGGGCGTTTGCTGCCTCTTTTGGATCAGTAATTGACATGACAATTCTTTGAACAGGAACGGATCCGAAAGACGCAAATAAACACGCATCGGTGATCACCTGTCTGGATACGCGTTTTACATTGAAAGTCATGTAAATCACACAGCACATTGTTAGATGCGTGTTTGGGTCCGTTTAGGGTCCAAAACACGGACCCAAACACGCATCTAAAAACGTATATGCATACCCTTAGTTAACGAGGTCTGCTTTTAATCATGTTTGCTACTTCATATCTACTAAAACCTTTTTTTGCATGCTATGTACGGATACATTTGGTTGTGCTTCCTTTGGTTTCTGGCATGGTTTGTTTTTGTTGTTTGATTTTTCAGGTGTTCATTTTGTTTGAGGAATTCTATTTATTCTGTTTAGGGTGTAATAGGTGTAATGTGATGGCAGTCATGGGCACCTTATTAGGCACCGATCTGCCATGACAACCAGTCAGCATCCCACAATCTCATTACAGAGGGGCCTTATCCAGCAACGGAACAGCACGCAGCACCGTTCCTTGATCCCTTACATGTCATGATTGCATTGACCAAGGAATCTAAGGGGTTAAAACACCGGAATCCGCTCATGGCTGTAGTAGTCTCCAACCTGAGGATCACCAGCTGTTTTGACACTACAACTCCCAACATGCACGGAGAGCCCAGGTAATCCAATTGTGAGTGACACTAGGGCTGCGGGGAAGCTTTATATGGAATTATAATAAACTTTCCTCATCCAGCATAAGCTCTAGAACAACATGGCGTACATGATATCCTTTACTCACATCTGTTCCCCAGCTTGTCGATGAGGAATCCGGCCATGATAACCACCAGTGCATTCCTAAGGAAGAAAAAGAAAAAAACGGTGGTATCTGCCGCAGAAGTGAACAGAATGAGGACTTTTTCAGGCATTCCCTGCAACTTTTTAATCTCGGCTTGTAGTTACTGAATGGAAACTTATTTCTGCATCCATATGCTGCTCACACAAATGCACAGCTCTCACAGGATTTGTGCACCTTTTAAGTCAATGTCTATACAATGCATCCAAGATAAAAAATTGCAGCAACTTTGGAAATAGATGGGGTTGTCTCACTACATTGATTCATCTCACCTCAGTCCTGTTTTCTTGGTTTCATTTTGTTCAGGGGCATTTTTACTGGCTTCCACTAGGCTCTAGTAGAAGCCAGGTCTGTAGCTATAGCAACCAGCGCTGGCAGCCTATCAGAAGAAATCTAACAGGTCTGTAGCTATAGCAACCTGAGGAGCTGAAGCAGCCAATCAAGAGGGGATATCTCAGAATAGGTAGGACACTGTTAATGGACATATATTGCAAAGTGATTTCTTTTTGCAAGATCTTTACCATAAAAAGCAATCCTTGTAGTGAGACAACCCCTTTAAAGATGTGCGGCCACCATAGACTTTGATGGCATATCGATAGGATAGATGCATCTATCTCAGGAACGGGCCCCCAAAAGTCTCCATTCAGAATGAAAAGCTGGTCACAACTCTCCATTCTGTTCTATGGGAGCTCCCAGCACCAGGAAGCGCTGTGTTTGGCTGGACTCAGAACTCCCATAGAACAGAATGGAGAGTTATGGGCAAGCGTGACTGGTTCTCCATTCTGACCAGATACCTTCATGGGCACAGTCCCAAAACAGGTGCGACTCTCAGAGGTGGGACCCGCACATATCAGACTTTAACTTCCTATCCTATTAATATACCATCAAAATCTAGGATGGGAATATCCCTTTAAAGCAGGTATTCCGGGTTACAAGTTTTAGCTGGCACTAATTCTATCTTGATTACATTAAAGTAGCCCAGTTTCCAGATTCGGCAGATCATCACGTAACCCATGACGTCATGATGTATTCCTGCTCTAGCAATGCCCCATGTAATAATCATATAAAGCGCAATATGTAGGATGTTTAAGGATAATTAGTTGCTAGGGATAAGTTTTGGGAGGTGGCGACTGTGAGCAGAGAGGAGTAGCAAATATAGGGAGGAGCACACTATGCACCAATTTACAGAGCGCAAGGAAAGCTGGGAAATGTGGTTGACATGCCGTGAACGA
Source organism: Phyllomedusa bahiana (assembly GCA_025379985.1). Lineage (NCBI taxonomy): Eukaryota > Metazoa > Chordata > Amphibia > Anura > Hylidae > Phyllomedusa > Phyllomedusa bahiana. Next base: position 42,262 of record JAODAL010019295.1, on the reverse strand, counting down.
GCAGCTCAACAAGGTCAGCATATGGTGCAAGAAAGGGCCACGGATATTGGTACCAAATTATGGAAAAGCCCTTTAAAGGGGTTGCTTGTTTTATTTTTATAAATTCTTTTCAGACTACTGCTGCCTTTCTTAGAAAACAAATACAATATACACGCTCACATTTATATACAGGCAGTCCCTGGGTTATGAACGGGATAGGGACTGTAGGTTTGTTCTTAAGTTGAATTTGTATGCAAGTCAGAACAGGTGTATTTATTACATGGAACTCCAGCACGAAAGCACGGGTGGATTTTGGGTTTAGGGCTGCACATCCTATACCGAGATTTGGAATACCCCCTGGTTGTCCGAACTTTTTGTGCTCCAAAGGTTCTATTTATGGGCATCTAGGGGGAACATGGAACTACAAGTGCCAGCATGCCCCATAAGTCTCCGTTTGTAACTAGGGGACAGATATAAGTCGGAACGTTGTAAGTTGGGGACTGCCTGTGTTGTTAATGGGAACAAAGGTTATATATGTGTGATCCTTTGTGTCTCCATTTTAATGTATTAGTTAGTATAACACCACGTATGCCTTCATATTATGGCACGTAAAAGCTGCCTGTATATCTCTTGTCTTTAATGTGTTAACAAAATGGCCGCCACATATTATGCTTATAGAGATAACTGCCGTAAAATCCAAGATGGCGCCTCCTTCGAGGACTACAACCCAGGTTCGGACGTTCCTGAGCTAAAGGGAGCATACCCCAAATAAGGATGTAACTAATCAAGACTAACAGCTAGGTCCATGTGATGCTTTCTTATCTTGCTAACCTTCAAAAGCATAAAAACCTGACATTTTGAGAATAAAGACAAAGTGTATTCACAGCAACAAGGCATGTTGCGATTTTGTAGAGCCCCTTTGAGGTTCCATCCATATTACCTGTATATGATTTTTTTTATATATATATATATATATATCTCCTCTCACCTCAGATCCATCACTGTCGCGGTCCTTCTTCTGGCTGCAGAGGGTCATGTACCATTGCCTGAAGTCACTGTTTGGTAGTAAGCGATCCCAAAGATGACTTCAGGCATTGGCACGTGACGGCTGCAGTGGTGACAACCCATTTGGAAGTAGACAGGAAGTAAACAGAAGACCCATAGAGAAGGAGAACAACGATAGCGCTAGTTCTGAGGTAAGAGGAGAGGTGAGTACAAGCTTTTTTTGTTTGTTTTCTTTTTATTTTAGGAGGGAAGCAGAAGCCTGCAAGGAATTTTAAAAAATAAACCAGATAACCCCTTTTAATTACTTAACATGACACTGTTTGTGTATACAGCTCCTATGCAGAGCTATGTGAAAATCAACTAAAAACAGACCCAGCCTGTGGTCATGGATGATCGCTTCCTTACACCTCACCTGCTACAAGTGTTTTTATTCTGTGACTCAATGGTGACATAATTCATGTGATGTTGTGACTGCAGAACTGACTTGCATGTGACACGCTATCCCTGACTGCAGTAATTATGGGGGAGGGTAGTTGATTGGTTTTATGTGTTTATGGCAAAAAGAAAAATATGAAAGAGTAATGGATTATTTGATATAATTACATTATCACAGATGTATGACATCACACGTACACATGATGTCATACAAACCCATAGGAATACATCACCTGCCATCTAACACTGATTTTAACCCTTATTAGGGTATGTTCACACGGCGTAATTGCAGCGCGTACAGTACGCACCACAATACGCCGGGTGTTTTGGGAGTCGCTGGCCCCATTGACATGAATTACTCGCAGCACGTAATCGCCGTGAATAATTGACATGTCACTTATCTCCCCGCGCGTACAATACGATCGCATTATACGTGCGGGGGGACGAGGTGTAATCCATAGTTCTCAGTGAGAGTTATGGATTACCATAATTGCAGTGAGCATCTTGCCGCGTATTAAGCGAAATACACAGTGAAATATGCCCGCAATTACGCCTGAAAATAAGCCGTGCGAACATACCCTTTTGGAGCCCTGGCCTAGCAGAGGTATTGCATTCTCTCTCTCTAGTATATAAAAGGCAGATCATAATATGCTGTTCATACTTACGTCCAGGCATAGATGGCATATAACAGGTTGTACTGCTCTGGGGACATCCCGAGCCCCTCCACACAGGAATCGCTGCTATTGCCATGGGTGCCGTTCGGGTGGGTGCCATTCGCACACGTCAGGTTCTGTAGATTTAGAAAGGATAAAAGGGTAACAACTATTAAGGTAAATGCATGGACTAAAAGTCTTACTTTATACTTCATTATGGGACATATTGGACTCCCCTTTGTGGCACATTATTCTCAAAATACATTGATGATGTCTATTAATAATCTGTAGAAGTCATCCATGTGTCAATACATACCAACTACTAGGCAGGCATTAAAGGAGAAGACTAGAAATTCTGGTCATTTTTTAATTATTTTTTTTGGGGGGGGGGGGGTGGGAGTGCCTGAATAAAATCCAATATATTAGTCAGAATACAGAGTGGCTACAGCAACTGTATTTCACTCTCGAGAAATATTCCATGGATTACGTAGATAAGCCAGAAGGGACGGTGTAATACCCGGTTTGTCCTTTGGGGGTGCTGTAAGGAAATGACGCGGATTTCAGCTGATCTAAATGCAGGACAGTCTGTGATCTGCTTACCACTGGCTTCTTACAAAGAGAGGGCCCAAAGTGGACTACCCCATATGGAACTTACCCCTTGAAACTGGTCTTGGAGCACACTGGGAATATCAAAGCAGAAATAGGAACCAAATGTGAGCAGACAGTTGAAGAACAGCACCACAAACCGGTAATAAGCTGCAAGGGAAACATGTGAAAGTTACAACATAGCATAAAAACAGCTACAGTATATAATCTTAAAGGGAACCTGTCCGGTAGTGTACACTGCCCTGTCTGATAGGAAGATGTGATAGAGGAGAGAAGCTGAGCTCTGTGATATATGATAGAGGAGAGTAGCTGACCTCTGTGGTATATAGGGTTATATGATAGAGGAGAGAAGCTGAGCTCGGTGACATAGGAGAGAAGCTGTGCTCTGTGACATAGGGTTATATGATAGAGGAGAGAAGCTGAGCTCTGTGATACATAGGGTTATATGATAAAGGAGAGAAGCTGAGCTCTGTGATATATAGGGTTATATGATAGAGGAGCTGAGCTCTGTGATATATAGTGTTATATGATAGAGGAGAGAAGCTGAGCTCTGTGATATATAGGATTATATGATAGAGGAGAGAAGCTGAGCTCTGTGATATATAGGGTTATATGATAGAGGAGAGAAGCTGAGCACTGTGATATATATAGGGTTGTATGATAAATAAGAGAAGCTGAGATCTGCGATATATATAGGTTTGTATAATAGAGTAGAGAAGCTGAGCTCTGTGATATATATAGTTTTGTATAATAGAGGAGAGAAGCTGAGATCTGTGATATATATAGGTTTATATTATAGAGGAGAGAAGCTGAGCTGTGTGATATATAGGGTAATATGAAAGAGGATATGAGCTGAGCTCTGTGATATATAGGGTTATATGATAAGGAGAGAAGCTGAGCTCTGTATATATAGGGTTATATAATAGAGGAGAGAGCTGAGCTGTGTGATATATAGGTAATATGATAGAGGAGAGGAGCTGAGCTCTGTGATATATAGGGATATATGATAGAGGAGAGAAGCTGAGCTCTGTAATATATATAGGGTTATATAATAGAGGAGAGAAGCTGAGCTGTGTGATATATAGGGTAATATGATAGAGGAGAGGAGCTGAGCTCTGTGATATATAGGGTTATATGATAGAGGAGAGTAGCTGAGCTCTGTGATATATAGAGTTATATGATAGAGGAGAGAAGCTGAGCTCTGTAATATATATAGGATTATATGATAGAGGAGAGAAGCTGAGCTGTGTGATATATAGGGTAATATGATAGAGGAGAGGAGCTGAGCTCTGTGATATATAGGGTTATATGATAGAGGAGCTGAGCTCTGTGATATATAGTTTTATATGATAGAGGAGAGAAGCTGAGCTCTGTGATATATACTGTAATATGATAGAGGAGAGAAGCAGAGCTCCGTGATATATAGGGTTATATGATAGAGGGAGAGAAGCTGAGCTCTGTGATATATATAGGGTTGTATAATAGAGGAGAGAAGCTGAGATGTGTGATATATATAGGGTTATATAATAGAGGAGAGAAGCTGAGCTGTGTGATATATAGGGTAATATGATAGAGGAGAGGAGCTGAGCTCTGTGATATATAGGGTTATATGATAGAGGAGAGGAGCTGAGCTCTGTGATATATAGGGTTATATGATAGAGGAGAGAAGCTGAGCTCTGTGATATATACAGCTTCTCTCCTCTATCACATCCTGCTCTCAGATACGGCAGCATTCCCAAAGAATCCAAACTGCTTTGATCTCTATTTTAGGTCACGTCTCTCCATAAGCATTCACATACAGAATTTTGCCCTTTAAAACAAGCAGGTGGATAATGGGCAAGATATGGGGAAGCCTATGTAATCAAGAAAGGCCCTTTGCCCTGCTTCTTTAAATCTGGGGGTTTTACATTGGAATTAGTGCAAAGGTTTTCTAGAATACAAAGGAAAATTTGATGACCGTCCGGTACTCCAGAATGCCTGTTAATCTGGCAGCTATCAGGTTCTATTTAAACTTAAAGGGGTTGTCTCACTACATTGATTCATCTCACCTCAGTCCTGTTTTCTTGGTTTCATTATGAATTCAGGGGCGTGTTTACTGGCTTCTACTAGGCTGCAGTAGAAGCCAGGTCTGTAGCTATAGCAACCAGCACTGGCAGCCTATCAGGAGAGATCAAACAGGTCTGTAACTATAACGACCTGAGGAGCTGATGCAGCCCATACAAGAGGGGATATCTAGGAATAGGTAGGAGATTGTTAATAGACATATATTGCAAAGTGACTTGTTTTTGCAAGATCTTTAACATAAAAAGCAATACTTGTACCTTATTATTCTGTGGAGACTTTAACCTCACTCTTGATCCCGTTCTGGATAACTCCTCAGGTCGCTCCTCCATGGCCTATTCGGCTATTAAGAAGGTAAAGGAGCTTCCTTCGGTTCCAGCTATGTGATGGTGGGCGGTTTTGCAACATCCCAGGACAAGGACTACAGCTTTTTTTCTCATCCACATAATAATATAGTCGAATCGATTATGTCCTTATGCAGCACGCTGCCTTTCCTGGCTGAGATCTACATCGATTGGAAGTGCCCTCTGGTCCGACCACGAAACCAGTGTTCGCCTCTTTTCAGTTACCCGCTTCATCAGCTCACGCCCAAATGTTGGCGCTGAATGAGGCCTACTATCTGACTGGGGTCTGTCTTGCAGACCTGCAACGGACCATCGAGCATTTTTCTCTCAGACCATGAAGGTGACCCACCACCCCACATTGAAGTGGGAAGCCTTAAAATGTGTACTAAGAGGTACACTGATTAAACACGGGAGTCGATTTAAAAAAGGGCCCCGGGACGGCTGCTTTTTCCCGCGGCCTTGCAGAAAAGTGACCCCCCTGGAACTGATTCATAAACGGGCCTTTGGGGCCTCAGTACTGCAAGAGTTGATGGAAAGCGAGATTGGAAGTTCGACGACTCTTCGAGTCTGCATGGGGTAAGCTTATTCAGACTCAGGAGAAAGCAATTTTATGAGTTTGGAAATAGGAGTGGATATTGTTGGCAAAAGGCTTCCAGGGACCAAATGACAGCTTCTTTTATCCAAGCATTAGGACTCACTTAGGTATACGGTACACACGACAGAGGAGATAGCCAAGGAGTTTATACCTTTTATTCTAAACTATACCATCTGCCCTCTTCTCCCCTCCTCGGTTCACAGACGCAACCTAGGCCCCCTGCTGCTTTCGACACCTGTCCACAGAAGCCATTTTAGAGATGGAGGCCCCCTTTCGAGTGCAAAAACTAGCCGCGGTCATTAAAGACCTGCGGGGAAGAACAGCCCAGGCCCCGTTGGCTTTACTGCTCCCTTTTTCAAGTCCTTGGCCCCGTCTCTGACTCCGATTATGCTTCAGACCTCCCATGCCATCTCCGTGTCAGTGCCCTTCCCGCCAGACTCTACCAGAGCCCACATAGCGGTGATTCCAAAGCTGGTAAAGACCCCCAGGATTGTGGGAGTTATCGCCCATCTCCCTCCTAAATGTAGATTTAAAAAAAATTTATGCTAAACTCTTGGCCAACCTTTAAAATTTACTCTCTTGCCTTCCTTGATCCATCCCGATCAGGTGGGTTTTGCCCCGGGGAGGGAGGAAACGAGACAATATTTTGGGAAAAACCCTAGACCTAGTCCGATAGGGCGCACGCTCGGGGATTTTCCTTTGATGGTCCTGTCATTAGACGCAGAGAAGGCGTTTTTTTTGACAGGACCTCTTGGGATTCTTTAGCTTCTACCCTGTGTCATATTGGACTGGGACCACTTTTCATTGCTAAAGTCATGGCCCTCTATGTTAACCCAACGGCTAGAGTTCGGGTTAACGGCTCCTTGTCGGAGGCCTTTGGGAGATTCGGAAATGGGACCAAAACAGGGTTGCCCCCTATCGCCGTTATTGTATGTACTCGTTATGAGAGCCTTGATGGATGGCTATTCGGTCCAATCGGACATCAAGGGGATCAGGTTAGGGGACCGGGAGTTTAAATGCTCGGCATTTGCGGATGATCTCCTTATCTACCTTCGAGACCCGCATACGTCACTCCCTTCCCTGATGTCTGAGCTGACCCGCTTTTCCCGATGGTCTAACTACAAGATTAACCTCTCCAAATCTGAGGCTCTGAGTGTCTCTCTAGACAAGGCGGTTTGGTAGTGGGCTCTCTCAAGACAACTTCCCTTTCTCTTGGCTCGGGAGGCATCTCTTATCTGGAATTAAGATCCCAGTGGACCTGTCTATCTGTTTGACGCCAATTTCTACCTCTCCTCATAAAATCCTGTCTTTATGACAAATTGGAGTCGGAGGACTTTTCCTGGTTCGGCGGGAAATGAACATTTTGAAAATGACCATCCTCCCGAAACTGCTTTTACCTATTTCAAACCATTCCGATTCCCATACCTGCGTCTTTTCTGGATTAGGCTCCAGCGATGCTTTAACGAATTCATCTGGCAACGTCGTCGTCCGAGAATTCGCCGGGAACTCCGGGTCCGCCCTAAGGCTGCAGGGGGTGTGGGCGTACCGGACTGCAGACTATACTACGTAGCGGCTTCATACACTAGATACCTAGAACTCACTCATGTCTCACAAAAACAAGCTCTGGGTGTACATAGCACAAGCTTTGTTGTCCCTGCGCCCTGATGGCTTTCCCCTGGGCCCCAAAAGCTGCAGTCTCGGACCCTACCCCTTTGTCCTTTACGACGGCTCACACATTGGCGGTTATACGGCGACCTAAGACCTCAGAAAATTTTGTTAGACCTAAAAGGTCCTTTATTCGATTACGGACAATCCTTTTTTTCCCCCCGGGGAAATCTAGCGCCCCTTCTTGGGCAGGCTTAAAACTACAACCCCTACTCGCAAAAGATATCCACGGGCAGGGGAATTCTCCGTCCGCTAACTGACCTCTTGGGAGCAGACCCCCCGACTCCTAGGCCATCATTTTGCATACACCCAACTTCAGCATTTCTTTGCTTCCTCTATTAAGAAAAATTGATTATCAAAGACCTTGAACGCATTTTTAGAAACTATTGTGTCCAGCAGGAAACACCTAGACACTCCATTTCCCCGATCTATCGAATCTTACTTTCGCCGGAGTAACAGCCTCTCCCTTCCTACTGCAGAGCCTGGGAGGTGAGCTCCAGAAATCATTTTTCAAAGGGGTCAATGGAACAAATGTTTCACTCTGACGCACAAAGCGGGTTTTCGCATGTAAAGCGCAGGAAACAAGCTATAAGATTCTGTCTCGCTGGTACAGGGTACCGGTCCAACCTCCACAAGTGGTATCCCAATACCCCAGACACTGCTGGAGTGTAATAAGGAAGCGGGGAACTATGTCACATGTTTGGTGGGGATGCGGATCTTGCAGGGCTTTTGGATATCGGTCCTACGGGCTATTCGGGAGTGTACGGGGGCTATTATCCCGAATACCCCGGAGGCCACGTTACTGTTTATGCTCAACTCCTCACTTGGGGCATACAAGAAATCTTTAACCAGACACCTCCTTCAGGCTGCCAAGACGGTAATCCCGCGTAGGTGAGGGAAACAGACCACCCCCCCTTCAGTATTAGATTGGATCGAGGAAGTAGCTTCTACACACCGAAAGGAGGAATGATAGCACATAGTCCTGAGGAAACTTTGGAAATTTCTACTGACATGGAAGTCCCTGGGTTGTGTATAAGACATCCCCCGAGTTCCCGAGGTTGGCAAGGACTGTACTGTGAGGGAAAGGATGGGGCCTTGGCGTTGAAAGTGACATGAGAGGGATAATGTGAGTCTACATGTCCCTAGCTTTTGAACCTCAGCAGATGTCGCCCGGGCCCGGGCCCCCACGGAGCCACATCCCCACCCCACCCTTTCGCCCCTCCCCTTTTTTGTATTATTGTCTTCTTATTTTACCCCACGATAGATAAGGCCAACCCATTTTCGTTCACGCAGTGGGAGCTGGCGTGGGAGTGTTTCCCAGCCGGATTTGATACACTGTAGGTTTTCAAGTGTTCTGACTGGCCATTGTTATGTTGTATACCTCTGGTACCTATTGGATGCTATTTGTAATGCTGATTTCATATGCTTGTGGTACTTTTTTCTGTTCTTTTTGTTTGAAGGAAAATGCTAATAAAAATTTAAATGAGAAAAAGCAATACTTGTAGTGAGACAACCCCTTTAATCTTAAATGATAATCAGTAAGGTATCAGCAAGTGAAGAGCAATGTACCTGCCTCAAAACCTCCAAGTGCTTGTACAGCAGACTGAATTCAATCAATGACAAAGTAGGCAAGTTGGATGATCAAATATTACTAGTCTCAGGCAGTGTCTCATGCTGAAGCTGCCTTCACTACAAAGGGTGCGGAGCAGGGGAGCGCTCATCACCTCTGTCTGTAGTGAAATCTAGACTAAGGGTGACATCCCGAATGCTGCTCTGTGCAGTCCGGGGACGCACTGCGCCCTGTGACCCGGTGAGGTTACCCGCAGATGCTGAGGCAGCAGGACAGACAGGATGCACATCTGCTGGGTGATCACGCTGGATTCCTGTGTTACTCATTTACTCCTGTTGTGGAGAAACTGCTGCAGTGTCAAAAATCAGCATCACATTACTAGTTAAAGGGGTTGTCTATTGTTTTCAGATAGTTTTACCGCTGGTTGCGAAGGGATTAAAATAGAAGAAAAATTAAAATACATAAAAAAAAAAATCTTCCACTTTATTCAACTTTAAAACCTGCTCAGTACCAGCGCCGCCGCAGCTCCCCACCTATGACATCACAGAGGTGATGTCATCGGTGGACGGCACTGGAAGCATCGGTGGTGCTGGAAGGAAGTAGGGTTAAGTATTTTTTTATTTTAACCGCTCCCTTATCAGTGGTAACATTTTCTAAAAGAATGGAAAACCCCTTTAAGGGTAAGTTTACACCACAAAACAGTAAGGAATCCACTAAAAACTGCATGGATTCAGTAGATTTGCAATTTCAGACATGTTTTTTTTGTTTTTTTTTTTTAATTTAAAGTTTTACTAAATTTTCAAATATAAACACATATTCAACAATAACAATGCAATGACAGGTAGTTATCACAAAATGACAGTCGAAATGATCATCATTGCAAACAAGGGGTTCCAGACATGGTTTTGAAGGTGAATTTAGAGGCAGATTTCAGCCGCCATATACTATGTGAGGGTTCAGCATTGATATTGAAAACAATATAAGGCGGATTTCAGTCTGCTCTGGATGTGGAAACCGCGTCCTAACGGCGGTGTGAACCGGTTCTCAGGGTAAGTTCAAAGGGGTCAGAACCGCAGCTAAATCCACAGCATTTCTGCAGAAAATTCTGCCTTCCAAAACCTGCACCAACTAATGTGGATTTTATCACTGATTCTTCTACTTGCACTTCCGTGCTTTCTTCAACTGAAGTCAACGGCGAAAAATCTGCGACAAATCTCTAAAAACATCATCAGCACTGGTCGTTGCAGATTTTTAAACACAGATTTATCTGCAGAACTACTGTAGCTTTAGCTGCAGATCTGACCTGTGTGAACGTACTTTCAGCAGCGCTCCGGCCCGGCTCCCATTTACTTTCACACGTCACAATTTTGTAAGAGCGTGTACGGTGTGCCGGGGAAAACGGTAAGTAGTCACAGAACTCAATGAGTGCTACGATTTTACTTTAAGGCTATGTTCACACGGCTTATTTTGGGACGGATATCAGTCCGTATTGCGCGCCGTACTGCGCGAAATACGGCTGAAATCCGTCCCAGTCATTACGGTAATCCACAGTTCTCATAGAGAACTATGGATTCCGTCTCCTCTCCCCGCTCGCCGTATTTCAATTATCCCGGCGGGATACGTGCCGTGGATAATGAAAGTCTATTGGGCCGGCGAGCTGCCGGTCCCCCAACCCTGCCCCCGTACACACGCCGTAATTGCGGGCGAAATTCGTCCCGCAATTACGGTGTCAATCAGCCGTGTGAACATCGCCTAATTGTGGGCTGTACTTCGGGGCATAAATTTGCTGCAACATGCCCCATAAAAACGCCTTGAACACGTGTACACGGCCTACTACGGTGCGCACAGGTACACACCACAAACGCTGCTTGCTTCCATGTTGAAATTACGCCCTTGCAAAACACCTAATTTTAAAGCTAATGGGACGCGGAATGGCCAGAGACACACAGCTGCCTCCTATACTTTACTAATTGATGGCCGGTATACGCCTGAAAAGAAGTGACATGTCAATTCTTTTCAGATGCATACAAAAGTATGTGTCGTCTGATGGCGCGGATTTTACATTGTGCTCTATTAGAAGCGAGTTGTTCCTTGTTTGGGGCATATTTTGGCTAAATTACACCTGAAACGCGCACAGAAGATACGCATAAAATTTACTCAGGTTTCAGCACGTATTTTGTGTGGATTTTAGGTTGTTTTTTTCCCCGACGGATTTACAGTCAGTAAATAAGTCCCTTTCATTATGTGGGATGTTGGACGCGTTTTTTGACGTGGAAAATGAGAGAGGATTGAACTTGTTGAAAGTTTTTTTTACTCTTAAAAACCAAACTCCGAAAATACGTTTTTTTAAGGATTACAAGGCATATTTTCTATTGAGGTGAATGGGGATGATTTTACATTTGGTTTTAGAAGAGTATTTCAAGTTATGCTTGTTGTGCGGACGGAGCCTAAGGCTATGTTCACACGGCAATGATTGCGGGGCGCATTTCGCCCGCAATTACGCCGTGTGTACGGGGGCTGAGCGGGGGGTAGCCCTCCGGGCCCATAGACATTCATTATTCTCGGCGCGTGTACACCGTGAATAATTGACATATCACTTATCTTCCCGCACGGCATATTGTGCGAGCGGGGAGAGGAGAACTGTGGATTGCCGTAATGACTGGGACATATCTCGCCCCGTATTTAGCGCAGTACAGCGCGAAATATGGGGCGAGATACGTCCCATTTTAAGCCATGTGAACATAGCCTTAGGGGAAGGATTTGCTGCGGATTAGTGCACGGAAAATGTGGCACGAATTACCATATCAGACATGTGGGTGGGATTATACAGATCTCACGCCCACATGGCAGAAATTTTCCATGAAGAAACTAACCTGCAGTACAGATTATTCTGGGTAGGTTCACATACTGGAAAAATCGATGCATTTTCCTCAGCAGAAGTCCAAAGCGACACCTCGGGTTTATGCCAAGGATTTCTATTCTGCAGAGACGGTATTCGCCTCGGATTTGGACGTAGGTTAACTCCACTCCAAGTAATGAACATGTCCATTCTTTTTTTCCTTAACCAAAAATTTGAAATCCGTGGTGTAGAAAGTAGTTCACACTGTGTGACCTACAGCACGGACTGGATTCTACCTGGAATTTAACGAGGAACCCAACACAGAATCCACCTTAAATTCCTCGTTAAAGTCAGTCGTGTGAACATACCCTTAAAGGGGTTGTCTCACTACAAGGATTGTTTTTTTTATTTTAAATATCTTGGAAAAACAAGTCACTTTGCCATATGTGTCCATTACCAGTGTCCTACCTATTCTGAGATATCCTCTCTTGTATGGGCTGCATCAGTTCCTCAGGTCACTATAGCTACAGACCTGTTTGATCTCTCATGATAGGCTGCCCGCACTGGTTGCTATAGCTACAGACCTGGCTTCTACTGCAGCCTAGTAGAAGCCTGTAAAAAAACGCCCCTGAACTCAAAGTGAAAAGAAGAAAACAGGACTGAGGTAAGAGGAATCAATGTAGTGAGACTACCCCTTTAATCCACAGCATGTAAATTTCTATTGTGGATTCACTGTGGATTTTACCCCATTGACATGAATAGGATAAAACCTACACCAAAATCCACAAGTTTTGTATCTGCAGGATTTCTTCGGAAAGGTTCCACAGCAGATCCGCCCCATGTAAACCCAGCCTAAACAGGCTTTTGCTAGACAGCTGATCAGGTCCCTCTAATATATGTCCCATGTCGGTGTGTCTGTGCTTGTGCAGAGAACAGGGCAGAATTATCACATCATTGTACACAACGAAAGTGTGCGCAAAGGATTTTAACGGAATTCATGGCTTATTCCGTGTTGAATTTCCTGTTAAAATCCTTGTGCATTCTGACGGCTTTTCACTTAAATTGCCAGTGGGTGCTGTAGTGCAATAGTTGAACCTGTTCATTCTGTTGAGCAGATCGCCGTTGGATCCCGCTCAGAGAGGATAAACGCGGGTTTGAATTATTGTAATGGGGCTAACCCACGTTCAAATCAGAAGTGGATAGCCCTTTGCTAAAGAGGTTTTCTCACCACAATAATTAGCTTTTAACATGCAGGGAAAGATAAATGAAGATGTTACCAAATACATTGCTGTCCTGATTTTGCTCTGTTCAGTGTACACAAGTGTTTCTAGGTTACTGACCACCTCTCTCTGCTCTGTTTGCTCCACAAGCTGCCATTCGACCATAGTGCGTCACTCCCTGCTATGTCTTATCTTTAGCACAGGAGCTTGTTGATCTAAGTTAATGACAAGCTTAAATCTTTAGAGCCCTGTAGCCGTGTGCTCTACTGATTATAAACCTCATATCAGTGTAACAAGAATAACAGAGCCGATATGTCAATCACTGCTATAGAAACACCCACAGTATGACCAGGAGCTGTGAGTCTGAAGCGGTTTGTGGCTCTGTGAAACAAAGCCTTTAAAGGGTTCTCACCTTGCAGTTTCACACAGCCAGCTTCAGACTCACACTTCCTGTTCAGACTGTGGACGGTTCCATAGCAGTAATGGACGGTTCCATAGCAGTAATAGACACATCAGCTCTGCTGTTCCTAGCTATTCCTGTTATACTGACAATGAGTGCAAAAGATTTATAAAGTGTAGTACACAGGGCTGCAGTGCTCTATAGTGTATTTACTTCACTAAATGAGAAGCTTTCAAAGTCCTTTACTAGAGCAGATAACATCTTATCTCCTGAAGAAACAAAAATCAACAAAGGAATGTATGTACAAAAAGTCTTCAATTATCTGCCCCTACACATTAAAAGACAATCATTGTGGTGAGAAAAATCCTTTCAGTAAAAATCCTCGGCAGAAATCAAAGGTATCGTGTGCCTAGGAATTATACATTGTACGGAGGCACACCAATCCCCGCTGCCGTGTACTGCCAACCCATTAGCATGCTGTGTGCTGCGCTATTACAGAGGTAACCGATTGGGCATTAGATTCAACAGGGAAAAACTTCATCTCTCTCTGTAAGAAGCTGGAAGTACACAGAAGAGCCAGAGACACCACCCTACAACATGGGTGCAGCTGTAATATCATGATCCCCCACTTCCAGTGAGGCATGCTGGGAATTGTAGTTTTGCAGCAGCTAAAGTGCCACAGATTTGGGATCAATGTTGCAGAATATACCCAAGACGTGGATTCATCTTCAATGCTATACTCTAATGACACCCCAGAGCCAGGTCCCAGTCACCGGCGAGGGGCTCCTGCACCCCTCTACTGACGCCATTATTACTATGGGAACTACCAGGCTTCAGGTGTCACGTGACTGCATGCGCTCCTCGGGTCACGTGACGGCTGAGCCAGTCACATGACTTGGGGGGGTAGCTGCATAGTTTGCGGAGCTCCGGGGGCTGCATTATCCTGCGGGACGAGGAGAAAACTGACCTTTCTCTGCCGGGACCGCCATGTCTGCTCCTGTGCGCCCTGTAAACACACAAACAACACGGTTACCACCCAAAACAACACAGCTGGAGCAGCCCCTCAGGAGTACACAGCCATGAGCGCACACTCACCACACACAGAGCCCCGGGCGCACACACTGGCAGAGCTCTGCTACTCACACTCCGCTCAGCGCAGCACAAAGACTCACCCAGACTCCGCGACCCGGCTCTAGCCACGCCCACTGAGACGTGACGGACAGGTCACTGACCACGCCCGCCGCAGGCGGCGTCCTGTACAAACAAGTAAGCGGCGCATGCTATACCGGGAGCCACCGCTGGCAGCGCTCAAGAGCAGTGATACGTGGAGGCGATCGTTCGGTGGCAGCGCAACCGTGTGACAAATCGGCTGCGACATGTCGCACAACGATTAATGTTCCCTGTTTTAAGAAAGAGCTGACTCAAAAAAGGGGTTGTCTCACTACATCGATTCATCTTACCTCAGTCCTGTTTTCTTGGTTTCATTTTGAATTCAGGGGTGTGTTTACTGGCTTCCACTAGGCTGCAGTAGAAGCCAGGTCTGTAGCTATAGCAACCAGTGCTGGCAGCCTATCAGGAGAGATCAAACAGGTCTGTAGCTATAGCGACCTGAGGAGCTGATGCAGCCCATACAAGAGGGGGATATCTAGGAATAGGTAGGACACTGGTAATGGACACATATTGCAGAGTGACTTGTTTTTGTGAGATCTTTAACATAAAAATCAATCACTGTAGTGAGACAACCCCTTTAAAGTTGCTGGTTAGTGCAAAAAGTGAAATGGGGCCCCACAGCTACCATGTGCCATTTACAATGCAGAAGGGCTTGCAGATCCCCGTAGCAACTGCTACCTCTGCGCCTATAGCTGCGCCCCTGCTCTGACCTGTTTTTGTCTTTGGTAATATAACAGTTTGGGAGGAGGTTAAACTATTCCTCACTTTATTACGTTCTAGATGTTTTGTTTGTACATTAGGCGCATGGATGCATCTAAATGTAAATGTCTACATCTAATGTCATCTAAATGTCTAAACATCTAAATGTCACTACTTCCTCCACAGACATGTCTGCCCCTCACCTCCTGTCTCTTGTCCCCTCCTTGTAGATAGTAAGCCCTCGCGGGTAGGGTCCTCTCTCCCTCTGTCGTGCCAATTGTCATTCATCACTTATCACTGTACTCGTTTGACTTATGTAATGTATGTAACCCCCTCGAATGTACAGCGCCCTGGAATCAATGGCGCTTTAAAATAAATAAAAATAATAATAATAATAATAATAAAATGTAGCTCCTTGGAGGAAAGAAACACGATCAGAAATGCATTGCTGCTGTATATGGCACAAAATCAAAGTAATTCCATCGATTTATCTTTTCATGCGACACCCAGAACTGGGACAAGTTATTCTGGTGCCTGATCCAAATAAGGCACCTCGTGCCCCTTCGCAAAATGGAAAATTCAGCCCCATCCATGCCTCATTGTGTCCCCTTTTTTGCCTGAGATCAGGGCCATCTTAACAACATTAGGGCCCCCTAGGCATAGCACTGCAGTGGACCCTGCCCCAAAACATGACATTACACTTGGCCATTGCCTAGCCAACCCCAAGCACACGTATATTATCACGCCACTTATGTCTGAACATCTGCAGCCTACAAGACTAAGGGTATGTTCACACGGGGGAATTTCGTCACGCATTTTGTCACGTATTTGCGCTCTAATACGGGCGAGATGCGTGACGAAATTACGGTAATCCATAGTTCTCATGAGAACTATGGATTACGCCTCCTCTCCCCGCTCATACAATACGATCGTATTGTACGCGCTGGGAGATAACTGACATGTCAATTACATGCGGTGAATATGCACCGTGAGTAATGAATGTAAATGGGGCTGGCGGGTTGCCAGCCCCCCTGCGCCGCAGGATTGCACGCGTGTTAGCGCGAGCTCCCGTACTGTACGGGCCACAGTACATCGTATGAACATATCCTTATTGGTAGGGCAGGGAGCCTTTGGCTCACTTCTCCAACTTGGGTTTTATCTGTTTACACATCTTAAAAACACACAAACAGTTAAATAAGTGAAGCCAACCAAGGGATCCAGGGTATGTTCTTGTATTCTTGGGACATACATATTCCACTTGGGCTCCCATACTTATGGGGCCTCCAGGCAACTGCCTAGTGGAAAAGATGGCCCTGCCGGAAATGAAGTGGCGCCCTAGGTGATCGCCTACCTTCACCAACCAGTCCTCCTGGGCAGGCAGCAACTATTATCGGGTCTTAAAAAGCAAAGTCCTGAGTGTGTTGCACCCAACTGTTCATTTCCATGCAAATCAGTAAATTGTTGGCCTAAGGCTACGTATGCACCATATTTCTGACATCCGTTTAACGTACTCGCCGGGCTGCATATGATAAGCAGATAGCAGGTGGTGGCATCAGTCACCCATAGGGTCTCGGTGTAAGAAACAAATACGAAATTTTTTAAAATGCTGTTGTATAAAATAACATAGGCTCCTGCGCTATTCTCAGGGGCGCCAATAGGGCAGTACGGGCAGTACTCCTGTCAGGGGCCCTAATCAAAAAGGAGCCCACTGATATGTTAAAAAATAGGAACTAGTAATGGGTGGGGGCCCCATTGGATTTGGCTATATGGGGCCCTGAAACGGTTAATAGATGACTGATGGCAGCCCTGGCTATTCTATCTATGTTTTTTTGCAGTATAGAGACATAAACCGACCAAACAGAAGCCAAAAAGCACACTTTTTGCCTCCGTCAGGCAATATAATCCGACATTGGACATAAACTTACCTCCAAGTGCCGGTAAGGGGCTTTGTAGCGGTACTGCGGCGTGATCCCGCTACATAGCCAGCGGCTGTCGGCTGCTAATTGCAACTAAGACCCACCGGTTACAGTGCGGGATGGAGCCGGCGCCATCCATGCTGTTTAACCTGTTATATGCCGCGGCGTTTAAATGAATGAGAGACGGTGCTGCGCCCCCTTCCTCACTCCGATCGGAGAAATCACAGGGTCTCGATCGGCATCTGGAAGGCTGATGAAGACTTCCATCGCCGTCATGTTTTTGCTTCACTACTTCCTGCTCCCCTTCCTCTATTCTAGCTCCCGGCCTCTCCAGTCTTTTATTACCAGTCTACTACTTCCAAACCAGGACGTCACCACTGCTGCTCTTCACCTCCGAATGGTGATGGAGGTAGAGGCATGTGACCAATCAGCGGCTGCAGCGGTGACGTCACTGTCGGGAAGTAGCAGACTGTAAATACAAGACCGGAGAGGCGCCGCGCTGGAGCACACGAGGGGGGGATCTAGTTTTTTGCTTTTAAAAAAAAACAAAAACCTTTTAAAGGGGTTGTCTCACTACATTGATTCCTCTCACCTCAGTCCTGTTTTCTTTGTTTCACTTTGAATTCAGGGGCGTGGTTACTGGCTTCCACAAGGCTGCAGTTAGAAGCCAGGTCTGTAGCTATAGCAACCAGTGCTGGCAGCCTATCAGGAGAGATCAAACAGGTCTGTAGCTATAGCAACCTGAGGGGCTGATGCAGCCCATACAAGAGGGAATATCTCAGAATAGGTAGCACACTGTTAATGGACACATATTACAAAGTGACTTGTTTTTGCAAGATCTTTAACATAAAAAGCAATCATTGTAGTGAGACAGGCCTTGAATGAACAGCTAAGTATTTTATTTTTTTCTCCCTGCGTTTCAACAGTCACAATTTTATTCATTTTTCAATTACGTCATTATGTGAGGACTTTTTTTATGCGGTAGAAGTTGTATTTTATAGGGGGCATGGTTGGAGTTTACATATAAATCACTGCATATTGTTTTTTAGAAAAGTTTTTGCAGCGTGAACATATATTTTTTCAATTATTTTTTAGAACATTCACATTTTAAACAAAATAACTCTTTAGATAAATTCTACAGGTTATTACAGTTGTGTGGATACCTAATATGTGGTGTTTTTTTGTATTTAATTTATTCACAATAATTATTAATTATTTATTTTATCATTTCTTTTTTTCCACAATTTATGTTTTTTACTTTCATTTTATTAATCTCATTAAGGGATTGTACACTTTTTTTTTTTACACTAAGTAATGTGTCACGATTTGGCGGTGTCAGTATACATTTACCCACCAATCTTCGGTATGTCAGGGAGCCGGAGGAGGCTCAAATCTGCCGGCAGCCGTCGCCGTCGGGACCGTGGAACAGACAGGAACGGGGAAGCGGGGACAGGTGAGTATGAAGAAGCGGGGACACCAAAGGATGCCGCCGCAGTGGCCGGTTCACAGGCATGCCCATGATGAATGGTGTAAAAAGAAAAGAAATAATGACAGAAATGGAATAAAAAGCATCAAAAAGTCATGTAAACCGCAAAATGATACCAATGAAAATGTCAACTAATTCCTTAAAAAAAACAAGCCCTTACACAGCTCCATATATAGAAAAAAATCAAAAAAGTAATGGCTGTTACACCAAGGTGATGTAAAAATGTTGTTTTTTTAAACAAAAGTATTTTTATTATGCTAAACTTTAAAAAATGTAAATGTGGTATCGCTGTAATTGTCTTGACATGCTGAGTAAAATTAACCTGTTATTTATACATGCAGGCACCGAATACTGCTGTAAAAAATACTACCAGGATTTCTGTATTTTCTTCATTCTGCCTCCCAAAAGTCTTTATAAATAACGATTAAAGCATCATATGAACCCCAAAATGGCAGTGAAAATGTGTATTCATCCCGCAAAAAACAAGCCCTTAATCAGCTTCGTATACAGAAAAATTAAAAGGTTATGTCTGTCAGACTATAACAACATAATAACGCTATTTTTAGCAAAAACATTTTTATTTTGTAACAGTAATAAAACATAAAAACTATATAAAATTTAGATTTTTTATTGAAACCAACCCCCCTAGGAAGATATCCTTCGTTATACCACATCGCGAACACTGTAAAAATTAAGCCCAAAATCGATGGCAGAAATGTTTTTTTTTGTTTGTTTTTGGTTTTTTTTCTATTTTCACAGCCCAATGCTAAAGAAACTGTGAAACTATAAACCGTGAATACACCCCTAGATAAAATTCCTGAGGGGTGTTGAATCCAAGTGAAATTTTAAAAATTTCCCCCCCCACTTTGTTTTTAATTCCTAAAAAACACCTAAAAGGGGTTAAAAAACACCTTTCATACTTTTTTAATGCTTTTAGGAGTGCATTTGTTTTAGATGGAGTCACTTATGGGGGTGTCTAGTATACAGGCTCCTCACAGCCACGTCAGAACTGGACTGGTCTAGAAAAGACTGTGTTGAAAATTTTCTTGAAAAAGTGAAAAATTACTACTAAGTTTTCTAACCCCCTAATTGGTAAAAAAATTTAAAATAAAAGACTTTTAAAAAATGATGCCAACCAAAAGGGGGGACAATAGTAGATCTTTTAAAAACCCAATTTTTGTGTGGAAAACTATCAAACTTGCACCGGGTCAAGAGTTTTTTGATATTTTTAACAAAAAAATAAGGTTGTAGGGACCAAAATTTTTTACTAACTTAAAGCAAAAGGGGCCAAAATATAAAAATGTTTAGGTCAAAAAACCCAATTTCTTTTGCCCTGTAACCTATCGCAAAAAAGTGATTTTAACAAAGAGGCAAATGTGGCCCATTGTGTCACAAGAAAACATTCTCTGAATCATATGGGTAGGTAAAAGTATTAAAAAGTTATTCCCCCATAAAGTGAAACATGTAGATTTAAAAAAAGGGGGGCCCTCCCCCGGGGGGGTCAAAACGGCTGAACCCTTTTAAGGTTTTAAAAGGAGAAGGCAAATTTGCACAAATCTCAGGAAAACCCTTTCGCACATTTTGCCTTTTCCTATTGAAGTCAATGTAAAAAAATCTGCATAAATCTGCAGAAATAGACCTGTGTCATTCCCCCTAAAGTTTGTTTACAAACGAAACATTTGCGGGGAAAACCCTCAAAAGGCTCATTTTTCACACTTTTCTACATTGATGAAAATTTAACAATGAAGAGCAAAGGGGGATTGAAAAAATGCAACAAAAAAGTGTGCTTTATTTCGGCATTTTGGGGGAAAAATTTTAAAATAAAAACTTTACAAAAATGTGTGCAAAAAAAAAAAAAAGTAAAAACCCCATGAAAAAACGCATAAAAATTCCCCCAAAACTTTTTTGCCCCCCCAAAAAGTGCTTACCAAAAAAAGTTTTTTTTACTCGTTTCTTTATTTTTTGCGTTTGTTGTTTTTTTTCCATAGGTTTCTACGCCCCGGGACTTATGACCGCGGGGGTTTAAGTGGATATGTCATTTATTCCACGCTTACGCAGGGGTAAAATGTCTTGGGGGCCGGGCCCGCCGGGCCCCCCGCCCCCGGAGACTGCTATAGAGCGAGCTTCCAAAATACCTTTAAATTGCATCGGGGCTCGGTATGTACGTCCGTAAACATCGGTGTGAACCAGGGGCGTAACTACCAGGGAGCAACTAGCATCTGCAGGGGGCCCCCGTCGCTTAGGGGCCCGCGCCCCGGGGGGCAGTGCTACAGTTGCTACCCCGGAATGCCGTCCCTGGGCCCCCGGCAGTAAAACTTAAATTCACTGCGGCGGGCGGGGGACGCGGGGCCCCCATGCTGCCTCGAACGCCCGGGCCCCCGGGCCCCGATAATTCGGGAGGCAGCGTGCCCGGAGGATAGAACGGAGCGCCGTTTGTTTTTTTTTTCCCCCCGCCAGCCCTCTGTGATCATGTGGGGCGTGCGCGGTGAAACGGGTTGAGCGAGACTGCAAAATGCAAAACCGTGGGGGGGTTTCGAAGGGGTGGGAACGAGGTGAGTAACTATTTCTTTTTTTACCCCGCCTGCTGCCTCTAAAGCCCCCCTAATAACTGTATATAAAACCCCCCCAAGTTTTTTAAGCTGGCCTTTTTTAAAACCCCCCCCCAACCTGCTATATAAACCCCCCCAAGCCTGCCTATATAACCCCCTAAGGTGCCTATAAAACCCCCTTTAAAGCTTCCTTATAAACCCCCCAACCTAACCCTTTTTTGCCTTATAAACCCCACCCCAAACCCCCTAAGCCGTATATAACCCCACCTAACTGTAAATAAAACCCCCTTTAAAGCCTGCCTTAAAAAAACCCCCCCCAAACCTAACCTGCCTATTAAACCCCCCAAGCCTAAGCCTCCCTTTAATAAAGCCCCCCCTAGCCTCCCTATTAAAACCCCCCCCCAAGCCCCTAATAAACCCCCCAAGCCTGCCTATATAAACCCCCCCAAACCCTGCCTATATAAACCCCCCCCAAAGCCTCCCTTATAAACCCCCAACCAACTGCCTTTTAAAAACCCCCCCAAACCCCAACCCGCATAAACCCCCCACCTAAGCCTGCTAAAAAAACCCCCCCAACCCCTGCCTATATAAACCCCCCCAAACCTAATCCTGCCTATATAAAGCCCCCTAACCCCTAGCCTCCCATATAAACCCCCCCTAAGCCTGCCTATAAACCCCCCCCAAGCCTGCCTATTAAACCCCCCTAAGCCTGCCTATATAAAGCCCCTAACCTAACCCTCCTAAAAAACCCCCCCCCAAATCCTGCCTTAAAACCCCCTAAGCCTGGCTTTAAAAAGCCCCCCTAAGCTTCCCTATATAAGCCCCCACCAAGCTGCCTATAAAACCCCCCCTAACCCGCCTATATAAAACCCCCTAACCTCCCTATTAAACCCCCCAAAACCTCCCTATTAACCCCCCAAGCCTAACCCGCCTTAAAAAGCCCCCCCTAAGCCTAACCCCTCCCTTTATATAACCCCCCCCCCTAGCCTGCCTTAATAAACCCCCCATACGCCGCCTAATAAAACCCCCCAAACCAACCTGCCTATAAAACCCCAAACCTAACCCTGCCTATATAAACCCCCCAAAAGCCTAAGCCTCCTATATAAAGCCCTCCAAGCCGCCTATCTAAACCCCCTAAGTTGCCATATAAAGTCCACCAAAGCGTGCCTATATAAATCCCCCCAAACCCGCCTATAAAAAGACCCCCCTAACCTGCCTATCTAAACCCCCTCCAAGCCTCCCTATATAGCACCCCCTAAGCCTGCCTATATAGCCTATAGCCCCCTAAATTTTGCCTCCCCCCCCCTTAAGCCTGCCTATATAGCTCCTTTGCCCCCTAAAGCTTGCCTACCTAGCCCCCCTAAGCCTCCCTATCTACTATAGGGGGGCCCATACTAACTAAACCCTCTTACCTACTTTAGGGCCCTTTATAGCCCCCTAAACCCTGTCTACCTGTATGGCTCCCTATAACACCTAAACCCGCTTGCCTATATGGGGACCTATGCCTACCCAAACCTTGCCCATCTGGGGCCCCCTATACCTAAAACCCCGCCTGCCTAAATGGACCTCATATACCAGGGGGGGAGGGGCTGGAAAAATCAGGATCTAAGATATTTGTGTCTAAAAAACTCCAGGGAAAAATGGGCGGGAGTGTATGATGGGGACTGGGCCGATGCAGAACAAAAGGGAAAGTCAACGACTCGTCAGCGAAACAATGTGAGCACAAGATGTAAAGCACTGAAAACACTTATATGTTCCCCAAGGGGTTTTCAGTGTCACCACTATATGGTCACTGTATGGGGTTTTACAGTCTGCAGAGCCTGTGTACAAGCTGTCTACCACATATGGTCACTGTATGGAGGTTATATACAGTCGCAAGCCTGTGTACACGGGGTTTCCCCATTGGTCCCCTAGGAGGTTATAACAGTCTGAAGTGTTACACTGGTTTTTTAAAAAAAATGGGCACTGGGTTTTGGGATTATTGTCTGCGGAGCCGGGTTTCAGGGTATATACACTATTGGTAAATTGGGCGGTATAGGTCTTTGTGTATGATGTAATAGTTAGGGTATTTTGAATTTTTGGTCATTTTTTGGCGGTATTAGGTTCCTTGTTTTTTAGTTCATTGGGGAAAAGTTTGGTCGAAGGGGGGGATTTGTTTTGGTACAGTAAATGGGAATATGTTGTTTTAGGGGTTTACCCCCTTGTATTACTAACAGAATCCTGTAAAATGTTCGTTCGGGGAAGCGGGGGGGGGGGGGAGGGGGGCATTCAAAAGTTGCTTTTGGGGCCCGGGGCTTCTCTATTACGCCCCCCGGTGTGAAAATCCTTTCGGCAAATCGGGCCCCTGACCCAAGCTGTCAATAGGGCCGGCGTCCTGATTAGCCCGTGGTTCCAAAACACCCGGTGTATTGCGGCGCGTGCTATACGCGCCGCAATAAACCATGTGAACACAGCCTAATGGTTCTGCACTCTTATTTTTTATTCAGCGAGTAATGCGGCAAACTGTCCAAAATCCGCAGCTGTGTGCATGATTCGCGCTTATTCTCACTATAGTCATTGCGACCTTAATATCACATTTTTGTGCGCTTTTTGATGCATGTTTAAAAAAAGTGAATTTTGTACATCATAAACCACGCATTGATTTATATCACATATGACCATAATGCAAAATGTGTACATTATAGCGTATATGCTAAGAATATCCCCAACATACACTGTTTTGGGCAGACATTTTGAGCCTTATGTATGAAAACTGTCTAGGTCTAAGACTTTCTTTGTTGCCCATAGCAACCAGAGCCCATAGCAACCAATCAGAGCTCCCCTTTTTCAGAGCATTTTTTAAAAAAGAAAGGGGGGGCTTGATTGGTTTTGCTATTGGCTCGGTGGTTTTATGGGCAAAAAAGAAAGTCTTAACCTAGACAGTTTTTTTATATATGATCCCTAAACACTAGTTATGTTTTCCATTGGAAACCCTAAAACGGTAATGTAAGTTTTGGTTTTTGTAAAAAAAAACCCCAGCTTGAACCAAAAAAAAAGGACAGACGACATAAGCTCATGAGATGGATACCACAGACATATACTTTGGTGATGCGTCCAGCCATAGAAGTCAATGTATACATTAACACACAGATTTGGACGTTTTTATTTTAAAATACATATATGTCAAACTAAGGGTATGTTCACACGGCTTATTGTGTATATTATGCGCTGTAATACGCCAAGTGTTTTGGAACCACGTGCATAATTCCAAAGCCGGGGGGGTGGCCCCATAACATACATTGTCACGGCGGGATTCGCCGTAACAATTGCATGTCAATTCCCCCCCACACGCGACAATCATTTGTATTTACCCCGGGGGGACTACGCGTAATCCATAAACTCTCTAGAAAAAACCATAAAAAAAAGCAGCGCACATTTTGCCTGTAAAAGGCCAATTCGCAGCAAAATACACACCGAAAAACGCATGGCTAAATAAGCCGTGTGAACATAGCCTAATGGTTTAACACGATGTGAACCTAGCCTGAGCCCTTGTTTCACTGTAAAATATTATTCTACGTGAACATAGTCTAAGGGGACTTTCACACAATTATTTATTCGATGCGGACATGTCCGCGTGAAGAATGTGTTTGTTTCCTCCTTGAAAATTCCGCGCTTGCAAGAGGGGAATTTCAACGAGGAAATGATGCGGATGGGCCCAAGGCAGATTTCTGCCTCCTATACTTTGATGATGTGTAAACGCCATGTCAATTCTTTGCAGGCGCGGACACTACACGCCGACAGATAGCGCCAACGACGCTGGTTTTACATGTAATTCTACGTGGAAGTGTTCAAGGACATTTTGGATGCTTATTTAGTGGCACATTGGATGCGAAATATGCCCCGAAATAAGTGTGAAAAACGTTGTGTGAACATACCTTTAGGCTACATCTACATGACAGTGATTTACTGTCGAATTTTTAAGCGGATTCAGAATTTAGAATCCACAAAAATCCAACTGTAAATCACCCCCTAGACCTGAAAAGAAAATCCGAACTGTAGTCTACACATCTCGGATTTTCTGAGTTGTGATTTTAAATCCGAAAATTGGGTCAAAAAACGTAGAACATGTTCTGTAATCCGCCAAATTTCAATTGAAAACGGCGCCGCAAAAAGCCATGTGAACAGACTCTTAGGCCGTGTTCACACGGCTTATTCCCGACGGATTTGTGAGCCGTATTGAGCGCACAAATCCGCCGTGACTAAGGGGCGGGGCGGGGCCGGAGCGCGGCGGGGGCGCCGCTCCGGCCCCATAGACAATGCATTGTTTCGGCCGTTCCGGGGCCGAAAATTTAATGTGCATGTCACTTTCTCCCCCGGGCGGATTCGCCGAGCGGGAGGAGCGACGATCCCTGTTCTCAATGAGAGCATGGATTACCGAATTGCTGCCGCGGTTGGCGCCGAAACTGAAGCAAACCAAATCCGGCGCGCATTACGGCCCCAATACGCGGCAGAATAAGCCGTGTGAACAGGCCTTAGGCTACGTCTGCACTGCACAGGTTTTTCATTGGATGTACGGTGGATTTAGTATTTAGGTTATATCTACATAGCACAGATTTTTCATCAGATTTACAGCGGATTCAGTATTTAGAATCCACTGAAAATCCGTCTGTACCCAGCGCTGTGTAGACCGCAATGAAAAATCCGCGCTGTAGTCTACACGGCATTGATTTTTTCCAGTCGGCTTTAAAATCCGCTGGATTCCAGTGGGCTTTCAAACCTGCCAAATCTTCTGCAGGATTGCCGTCGGATTCCCGTGCATTCAATGTACACGGCCGACAGCAAATCCGAAAAACGACTTTTTATCCCAAGTCTGCGTCAAAAAACCCAGTCCGGCGTTGTTAAAATGCCGTTGGCTTTTAGACTGCATTTTAACATTGCTGTGTAGACATTGCCTTATAGTACTGATAAATTGAATGGGATGTCCGAAATCCGAAACTCATGGGGAAAAACCAGGACAAAAACCGGTACGAAAAACAAAAAAACCCATAGTAAATTAGTGGTTGGATTCTGATGTAGACATAGATAAGAATCCGACAAGTATTTTGTCCTCTGCCGTATGCACATAGCCTTAAGGTGAGTTATCCGACAGCATATTCACATCGCTGAACCACACCTCACCGCCGTTTTTTTGCCCATTTTTCGCGGAAAAAAACGCGGTTGGATTTCCGATATATACAAAATGTTCTATATTCCGCCGGACAGTTTTAGGTTCTGGAAACCCTCAGTAAAATATTTGTGCTGTGTAGACTATGGTTTTACTATTGAGGACGACACAGCGCTGGGTATTTAAGCGCTGAAAAAAACAACCAAAATCTAGTGCTGTGAAGACATAGATTAGAATCCAACAAGTATTATGTCCACTGCCGTGTGCACGTAGCCTTAGGGTGTGTTCACACGGCATTTTTATATCCACTTTTGGATCCGTGTTGGATCCGAAAAGTGCATCCAAAAATGAAGCATCTTTCTGATACAAAACGTATCCAAACACGCAGCTGCATGTTTGGATGCGTGTTGGATGCAGCAGGGTCGCACGCTATAGTTTATTATAGGGCTCCTGCTGCGTCTTTCGGACCAAGAATTGACGCAGTGAGACACCCATTGGCGATCACTCGTGTGAACGCCGATGTGTGTATCGGATTAAAGGCAATGTAAAAGCACATTGCTATTTGTTATCTGCGTGTTTGGGTCCGTTTGGTGACCGACAGACAGATACAAACACGCAGCTAAAAAGCGTATGTTACACGGACGAAAAGACGCCGTGTGAACATACCCTTAAGGTGAGTTATCCAACAGCATTTTCACATCGCTGAACCACACTGCCTTGCTGTTTTTTTGCATAGTTTACGCGCAAAAAAAACACGGTCGGCTATAGGATTCAATGCGGTCCAGTACATTGGTGCTACGGGACTCTGACGCTGGACCGGTGGAATATAAAACCACTATCGCCGGACGGATTTATTTTTAGGAAACCCTTAGTCAAAAAATCTGTGCTATGTAGACTACAGCACAAATTTTCTATTGAGGGCAACACGGCGCTGGGTACGGTCAGATTTTCGGTGGATTCAAAATACTGAATCCGCTGAAAAACCGACCAAAATTTAGTGCTGTGTAGACATAGGTTAAAATCCGACAAGTATTTTGTCCACTGCCGTGTGCACATAGTCTTAGGGTTTGTTCACACGGCATTTTTGTATCCTCTTTCTGATTTTCTAATGAGGGCTACACAGCACTGGGTTAGGGTACAACCAAACTCCAGCGCGTGTAGACATTGCCATAGATTAGTTATTTTGCTTCTTCCGCCCTAATGCTATACATGCCCTTTGTATACGGAAATGCCCTTTAATGCCCAAGAATTAATCCAATGCTTTTATTATAAAGTTAGCAGTGCACAGTCCTAGGGAGCATCAGAGTGTATGCTGCGCCTAGAGCTGATGATTAATACCCACATTGAGGCCTTTATAATATTTCGTGACGCGTGTGATGATATTTGGCTGCACATATACTATGACTGCACATAGCATCATCCGATAAGCCAGCAGCAGGCTCCCCCCCCTCCGCCGGATTGTGGTCCAGCAGGCAATTGGTTTGCACTGCAGGCAATGGTTGGCAGCAGGGAGTGAATCAGCTGTATTCTTTACCCATAATGCAGACAGCCTGACGTCAGACTGTCAGGGCAGGGAGGGGGAGCGCTGCCTCCTTTTTCCCCAAACTCACCGAGCGGGGGGTCCCTTTGTCTGCCAGCACCTCTAACCTCTTAATGAGATGGAGGGGTTCCTCTGACATCCAAGCAGGGGAGCATTCTAAAAAAAGGATCACCCCCACTAACGCAGGTGTGTTCGACCCCTTTTAGCCGGGAAA
Source organism: Phyllomedusa bahiana (assembly GCA_025379985.1). NCBI lineage: Eukaryota > Metazoa > Chordata > Amphibia > Anura > Hylidae > Phyllomedusa > Phyllomedusa bahiana. Next base: position 14,173 of record JAODAL010019295.1, on the reverse strand, counting down.
AAATTTTTTGCCCCCGGGGAAACCTTGCAGGGTGGGGGAGGGAGGAATCAGGTGCACGGATCCTATAGAGTAGCAGGCGAAATGCATTTTTCTTAGCCGAGGTCTGGCCATCTTTAGGATGGAGGAGATACCCCTATAGAGGATCCTCAAATTTCTACATAACCTAAGGGTGCATGGACTGATAGAAATTGCTGCTGTAATAGGAAACCTCCCTACTGATGCTGGGGGTCGGATGTATAGAATGAGGCTTCTCGAAGGCTGCTTGCTCTTGTAGGGACTATATATATGCACTATATGCAGTATATAGCTAGAGAGACAAATCTTGTGATCTCCGCTTGTTAGTGCTGGTCGGCCAGGCCACAATGGTGTACAAATAGGACTTTAGTGAAGATACACCCGGGGTGAAAAGAGCGGCCTGGTCATTGGAGTCATTCTTGTTTTTGCAAAAGGGGGAAGGGGGTGTGTTTTTCTTGGGCACAGATAGGAACCACGCGGGTGGGGGGAAAAAGGGGGTCCGAGCCCTGGGTGCAAAAACAATTCATGTAAATAATGTACTGGCATCCGTATCTTTTAGATTTGATGTAGGGATCAAGCCCCTAAATTCCCCCTTAGACTATACGTTGATCTGAGACGTCGTACGACAGGGCCCCTCTATAGGAAATCCAACCGAAAAAAGTAACCCAATCTAAGTTTTTTAAAAACTCAAAATCAAAGATCTGATTCCTCCCAAAAAAGGATAGGCATAGCTACATAGATAAACAGGCCACTAATTATAGCTAGTACCCCAATCCCATTCACTGCTGCCCTTGGAGTACACGAGCGCTCTTCAAGATGATGGAGATACAGATTGACGATGGGGTGGTGTACCAGGACGACTATTGTTCGGGGTCGGTTATGTCAGAACGGGTGTCGGGGCTGGCCAGCAGCATCTACAGAGAGTTTGAGCGTTTGATCCAATGCTACGATGAGGAGGTGGTAAAGGAGCTGATGCCACTGGTGGTCAACGTCTTGGAGAACCTTGACGCGGTCTTGACGGAGAACCAAGAACACGAGGTGGAGTTGGAGCTCCTGAAGGAGGATAATGAGCAGTTGCTGACGCAGTATGAGCGGGAGAAGGCCCTCAGGAAGCAGGCAGAGGAGGTAGGTACCAGGGTCACTCATTACCTTCCTTTGTTTTGGTCAGTGGTACAAAGAGCTAGCACTCTATTCTACCGCCTGAAGGTCTTGGTGTTGTAAAGAGCGGCATTGACTCGAGGCACGAGTAGTGTCTTGTATTTAGTGAACGAAGATGCATTTTTCAGAATGGGATCACGTCAACCACATCGTATCAGAGCCTTCTGGTCTCTAAGGTCTGCTTCGTTCAAGAATTCTCTCATCAGCCTAAGGACGTTTTTAAGATCCTTCTATTCTTAATACAGTTCCGGGCAGATCTGTGGCATCCATGCTTAGATTAGGCTAGGTGTACACGAAGGGTGACATGTCCCAATACGAATGTGTCATAGTTTTGGTGTATTCTGCACCAAAAAACCTTTTGACACTATATTTTCGATATAAATTAACTTTAATATACCAAAACTAGGCGCATTATACGCCGGGCACGACACATTGTAATGCGCCTAAAAAGGTGCATTAAATATAGTAGCAATGATTCGCTGTGCACCTCCATAACGCAATGCGCCTCAATAGGCGCATTACATACACCAGTGATGATACACTATGCGCCTCCGTAATGCTCCTATTGAGGCGCATCACATACACTAGTAATGATACATTATGCGCCTCCATAATGCGCCTGTTGAGGCGGAGTACATACACTAGCAATGATACGCTATGCGCCTGATTGCGCAATGCGCCTTTTTAGGTGCATTAAGGTTATTCTGCAAGGCATATCAGACACCAGATGTTTTAAAGGATCGTACTTTCAGGCACACTTTACGTTGATTAAATGCACCTAAAAACTTCCGTGTCAACGCCAATTTTCGGACATGTCGTCCTATGCTTTTAATATACAGCCCCCTCAAAAGACAAGGGGACATTCCCTTCGACTAGAGAAAAAAAGATTTAATCTCCAGAGGAGAAGAGCGTTCTTCACTGTAAGAACTGTAAATCTGTGGAATAGCCTGCCTGAGGAGCTGGTCACAGCAGGAATTTGTAGAGGGTTTCAAGAAAGGCTTAGATACCTACCTGAACTAAAAATTTATTAATGCGTACGTAGCTAGGTAAAATTCTGGACCCTGGCCGTTGGCGGCTCTGGGGTCAGTATAGGGCTATACTGGAGCGGGTTTGGTTCTTGCCTTGTGGGTTTTTGGGGCATTAACCAGTGGAGAGCCTGGGCTTTAAGTCCTTGTCCCCTCTCCCTCACCCACATTTTCCCCACCCTTGGTTGAACTCGATGGACATGTGTCTTCTTTCAACCTACTAACTATGTAACTATGTAAGTATAGGGAAACATATGCCTAAAACAACGTATCTAACTTTTTATTGTGTAAGTCTATGCTTGTTTAACCTATATGTCATACCTATAGGGCATGTCCCCACGGCAGAGGACAAATACCAGTCAGTTTATCCTCTTGTTTTCGGGCTGTGCATGTACATATTCTGTCCGAAAACCGGACGAAAGAATGTGCATGTTCAATCTTTTTCGGGTGGGGACTGCTGCACGGGTTTTCCATAGAGCCCCGTTGTGCTAGTTTGCGACCGGTTTTTCAGACGTTTTGAAAAAACGCAAACCGTATGAAAAAACGGCTGCAAACCCGTGCCATGGGGACATGGCCTTAGGGGTTCGTTAGCATATGTTTGTATCTGTTTTTTATTTAACTTTTGTGAAGAGGATGTTCTAACATCATGTGATTTCTGATGAAAAACGCATACAATTGACACATACAAAAGTAGACCATTATCTTTGCCTATGTCGATAATAGACTCCGGACAGAACCTGAAAAAAACATTATTTGGGGTCAAACGTAGTCAAAACTATTTCCCTTTGACATCACATTTGACCCATTATAGTCCATGGATATGTCAAACGATATGTTCTAATACTGTTATTTGGTATCAAAATGTATAAGTTTGACGTAAATGTAGTGTGAATCGGGCCCTTAGCTGGATTAGGCTGGATTCACATCTGCACCTACAACCTCCGTTGCAGAAGTGTAGATGGATCTGTTTACCGACACGAATGGTACCTACAGACCCTATTGACTACAGTGGGGTCTGTGGGGTTTCTGCCATGGTGTTTGCTGATTTGAACAGAAAATCTTGCTGCACTATTTTTTCTGGAACTTGCGACGGAGGTTCCAAACAGAATCCACTGTGGCCATAGAGGTAACAATGAGCTTCCCAATAGAGGAATGGTCGTAAGTAGTGTTGATCGATTTAATCGAGATCGGCAAAAATCGAGATCGAGTAAATGTTAAAATTTTAGAAAATCATTTTGATTTTTCGATCCAATCATCGTTTCCCATTAAAGTCAATGCACAGTGATAATGGTGCGGCTATCACAATCTTTTTTACCCGAAAAATCGGAAAGATCGAGAAACCTGTAAAAATTGACTCGATCTCGATTTTTGGAAAATCGATCATCTCTAGTCATAAGTAACGGAAGTGATATGAACCATATTGTCATAAGTAATGAACTTGAGGTCTATAGACAGATTAAAGGGTGTTACAATTTTAGATATCTTTTCCCATAGAGACAAACACTAGAACCTCCCTTTATCTGTAGATTTAAAGGTCATAATTTATGAGCGTAGAGAATTCTCAAAAATGCTGGACTTGGGACCACATGTATAAAAACTGTCTAGGTCTAAAGACTTTTTTTTTGTATTGCCCATAGCAACCAGTCAGAGCTCCCCTTTAATTTCATATATGGAAGAGGAGGTGTGATTAATTGCTGTGGGCAACAAAGAAAGTCTTAGGGTATGTTCACAGTATGTGCCATAATACACCGGGTGCTTTGGGAGTCGCGCCATTGACATGCATTACTCGCGGCGTATAATCGCAGCGAATAATTAACGTGTCACTTATCTCCCAGCGCATACAATACAATAGTATTGTAGGTGTGGGGAGACGAGGTGTAATCCATAGTTCTCTATGAGAGCTATGGATTATCGTAATTGCGGCACGCATCTCGCCCTGTATTAAGTGCAAATACGCAGCGAAATGCGCGCCGCAATTATGCCGTGTAAACGTACCCTTAGACCTAGCAATTTTCATACATGTCCCCCTTAATTTTTAGAAAAACATTAAGGCAAAGAAATCCGTGGAAAATCAGACTGTTACCAGTGCCCATAGACCGCAATGGAAAATCCGCGCTGTAGTCTACACAGCACGGATTTTCTACTGTCAGATTTTTAAACCGCCGACCCTGTTCTATCATGTTCTATCTTCCATCGGATTCCGTAAAGTCAATGTACTGGGCTGACAGCAAATCCGAAAATCGGCCACGTTTTTTTGAACAAACCCGAACCAGAAACTGCGGTATGGCGATGTTAAACACTAGCTGTGTAGACATAGCCTTACAAACCCTGATTAGCTACAGAAATTTCTGTAACAAATTTGCAGCAGGCAGTCGGTGGTGTCACCATGGCACAGTGCAATCAGCTTGTTGTTGCGGGTTGTACTGGCTGCCAACTTGCGCCGAGCTGAGGCATTTATTGTCTATGGAATAGTTATCCACAGGCGTTGTGCAGATGTAGTATTGCAGTGTGCCAACATATTATCCTAATAGTTGTCCCTGTATTGAGGTATAGAATAACACATAACACTCAGCTTTCCTACAGCACTGAATGGCAAATCTGAATAAAACTGGTGATAGCGAATGTGTCTTTGCATTGATCCATGATACACTTCCCATTCAGTGCTCTGGAAAAGTTGGATCATTTTGTCACCCAGCTTTTTCTTAAACAGATGTCACTAAACAACTGAATAGAATTTCTGACTTCACCGACGGGGACATAATTAGAATTCATAGGGCCCCACAGGAGTTTGAGATGGGGCCCTACCTGTTAATGTAAAAAAAAAATGGAATAACAGCACAAGCAGCAAAGATTAAAGGTATGGATAATAGCCCCATGTATCAGAGACCGTTACAGTGCCATGCGAAAGTATTCGGCCCCCTTGAACTTTTCAACCTTTTGCCATAATTTTGGTTTCAAACAAAGATATAAAATTTGAATTTTTTGGTGAAGAAACAACAAGTGGGACACAATTGTGAAGTGGAACGAAATTTATTGGATATTTTAAAATTTTATAAAAAAACAAAAACTGAAAAGTGGGGCGTGCAAAATTATTCGGCCTCTTTACTTTCAGATACACCGGGTGCTTTGGGAGTCGCGCCATTGACATGCATTACTCGCGGCGTATAATCGCCGCGAATAATTAACGTGTCACTTATCTCCCCGCGCGTACAATACAATTGTATTGTACGCGCGGGAGGACGAGGTGTAATCCATAGTTCTCTATGAGAGCTATGGATTACCGTAATTGCGGCACGCATCTCGCCGCGTATTAAGTGCAAATACGCAGCGAAATGCGCGCCGCAATTATGCTGTGTAAACGTACTCTTAGACCTAGCAATTTTCATACATGTCCCCCTTAATTTTTAGAAAAACTTTCAGAGCAGCAAACTCACTCCAGAAGTTCAGTGAGGATCTCTGAATGATCCAATGTTGTTCTAAATGACTGATGATGATAAATATAATCCACCAGTGTGTAATCAAGTCTCTGTATTAATGCACCTGCTCTGTGATAGTCTCAGGGTTCTGTTTAAAGCGCATAGAGCATCATGAAGACCAAGGAACACACCAGGCAGGTCCGTGATACTGTTGTGGAGAAGTTTAAAGCCAGATTTGGATACAAAAAGATTTCCCAAACTGTAAACATCCCAAGCAGCACTGTGCAAGCGATCATATTGAAATGGAAGGAGTATCAGACCACTGCAAATCTACCAAGACCCGGCCGTCCTTCTAAACTTTCATCTCAAACAAGGAGAAGACTGATCAGAGATGCAGCCGAGAGGCCCATGATCACTCTGGATGAACTGCAGAGATCTACAGCTGAGGTGCGAGAGTCTGTCCATAGGACAACAATCAGTCGTACACTGCACAAATCTGGCCTTAATGGAAGAGTGGCAAGAAGAAGCCATTTCTCAAAGATATCCATAAAAAGTCTGGTTTACAGTTTGCCACAAGCCACCTGGGAGACACCAAACATGTGGAAGAAGGGGCCGCCTGGGAGACACCAAACATTTGGAAGAAGGGGCCGCCTGGGAGACACCAAACATGTGGAAGAAGGTGCTCTGCTCAGATGAAACCAAAATCCAACACAATGGCCACAATGCAAAACAATATGTTTGGTGTAAAAGCAACACAGCTCATCCCCCTGAACACACCATCCCCACTGTCACACATGGTGGGGGCAAACTTTAGAAGACCAAGGAACACACCATCCCCACTGTCACACATGGTGGGGCAGCATCATGAAGACCAAGGAACACACCAGCCCCACTGTCACACATGGTGGTGGCAGCATCATGGTTTGGGCTTTTCTTCAGCAGGGGCAGGGAAGATGGTTAAAATTGGTGGGAAGATGGATGGAGCCAAATACAGGACCATTCTAGAAGAAAACCTGTTGGAGTCTGAAAAAGACCTGAGACTGGGACAGAGATTTATCTTTCCAACAAGACAATGATCCCAACATAAAGCAAAATTCTATAATGGAAGGTTCACAAATTAACGTTTTCCAGGTGTTAGAATTGGGCCCAAATTTACAGTCCAGAGCTGAATCCCAAAGGAGAATCTGTGGAAAGAGCTGAAAACTGCTGCTCACAAACGTTCTCCATCCAACCTCACTGAGCTCCAGCTATTCACAAACGCTCTCCATCCAACCTCGCTGAGCTCCAGCTGTTCACAAACACTCTCCATCCAACCTCACTGAGCTCCAGCTGCTCACAAACGCTTCTCCATCCAACCTCACTGAGCTCCAGCTGCTCACATACGCTCTCCATCCAACCTCACTGAGCTCCAGCTGTTCACAAACACTCTCCATCCAACCTCACTGGCTCCAGCTGCTCACAAACGCTCTGCATCCAACTCACTGATGCTCCAGTGCTCACAAGCGCTGTCCAGCTCACCTCACTGAGCTCCAGCTGTTCACAAACGCTCTCCATCCACCTCACTGAGCTCAGCTGTTCAACAAACGTCTCCATCAACCTCACTGAGCTCCAGCTGCTCACAAGCGCTCTCCATCCAAAGTCAGTGAGCTCCAGCTGCTCACAAACGCTCTGCATCCAACCTCACTGAGCTCCAGCTGCTCTCAAACGCTCTCCATCCAACCGCACTGAGCTCCAGCTGTTCACAAACGCTCTCCATCCAACCTCACTGAGCTCCAGCTGTTCCAAACGCTCTCCATCCAACCTCAGAGCTCCAGCTGTTCACAACGCTCTCCATCCACCCTCACTGAGCTCCAGCTGCTCACAAACGCCTCCATCCAACCTCACTGAGCTCCCGCTGTTCACAAACGCTCTCCATCCAACCTCACTGAGCTCCAGCTGCTCACAAACCCTCTCCATCCAACCTCACTGAGCTCCAGCTGCTCACAAACGCTCTACATCCAACCTCACTGAGCTCCAGCTGTTCACAAACGCTCTGCATCCAACCTCACTGAGCTCCAGCTGCTCACAACACTCTCCATCCAACCCACTGAGCTCAGTGTTCACAAACGCTCTCATCCAACTCACTGAGCTCCAGCTGCTCACAAACGCTCTGCATCAACCTCACTGAGCTCCAGCTGCTCACAAACGTCTCCATCCAACCTCACTGAGCTCCAGCTGCTCACAAACGCTCTCCATCCAACCTCACTTAGCTCAAGCTGATCTGAAAAGCTATCCATCCAACCTCACTGAGCTCCAGCTGCTCACAAACGCTCTCAATCCAACCTCACTGAGCTCAGCTGCTCACAAACGCTCTGCATCCAACCTCACTGAGCTCCAGCTGCTCACAAACGCTCTCCATCCAACCTCGCTGAGCTCCAGCTGTTCAAAAACACTCTCCATCCAACCTCACTGAGCTCCAGCTGTTCACAGACGCTCTCCATCCAACCTCACTGAGCTCCAGCTGTTCACAAACGCTCTCCATCCAACCTCACTGAGCTCCAGCTGCTCACAAACGCCTCCATCCAACCTCACTGAGCTCCAGCTGCGCCAAGGAAGAATGGGCAAGAATTTCAGTCTCTCGATGTGCAAACTGATAGAGACAAACCCCAAGCAACTTGCAGCTGTAATCGCAGCAAAAGGTGGCGCTACAAAGTATTAACTTAAGGGGGCCAAATAATTTTGCACGTCCCACTTTTCAGTTTTTTACTTTTTACAAAAGTTTAAAATATCCAATAAATTTTATTCCACTTCACAATTGTGTCGCACTTGTTGTTGACTCTTCACAAAAATTTTATTTTATATCTTTATGTTTGAAGCCTGAAATGTGGCAAAAGGTTGAAAAGTTCAACAGGGCCGAATACTTCCACAAGGCACTGTATCTGTTATCTAGCATCGTAGGTAACAGAAAGCCACTAACTTGTTATTCCCTACAATGTTCTTGCACTTGAATGGGTCCCTTTAAACTTGCCCCATAGTGGCTGCTATGGCAATAGATACAGCCGTGTTCACAGAGTAGGATATCTTAAAGGGAACCTTTATGGTCCCTGAATGACGGCAGTCTGTAAAAGCTGCAGGTTACCTGGTCCCAATCATGTGGGTTTGATTCTGAAACACTGCGGCATTTCAATATAAAACACCCGATGAAATAGAGCTGGATACATGGAGAACCTCCGCAGCCAGGAGACAGGAGTTTGGTGTGTGGTTCCCCCTCCCCAACTCGGCTAAACCACTCTCCCTCTATAGGCAAACATGGAGATAGCGGTCAGTTTAGCTGTGTTGGTGGTAAGAAGCCACACAATGGACATACACGGCCCCACTTCACATGGCGCAGCGTTTCAGGGTAAAACCCACATGGTTGGGACAGAGCAATCTGCAACTATTCCATGCTATCCATCATTCAGGTAGCCAACAGGTTGCTCTTAAAGGCATTTTCTCACCATGCAGTTTCACAGCCAGCTTTAGATTCACACATGCTGTTCAGGCTGTGGGCAGGTCTATAGCAGTGATTGACAAGCCAGCTCTGTTGTTCCTAGCTATTCATGTTACACTTTATACATTTATTGCACTCATGTCAGTGTATTACACAAGGCTGCAAGGCTCTAAAGAGTGTTTACTTAGCTAAATGGGAAGCTTTCAAAGTCTGTTGCTAGAGATAAGACTGCAGGAGGTGACTCGCCATAGATAGACTGAATGACTGATAGTGGCTTAGAGCAATGAGAAATAAGAGAGACGAGAGAGAGGTGGGGAGAGATGGTCGTAACCAGAGAAGTGTGTGTATTCTGAGAGGAGATAAAATCTTCTTTGTCTTCTGACCAAAGAAAAATCAACAAAGCAATGTATTTAGAAAAAGTCTTTAATTATCTGTCCCTACATGTTGAAAGCCAATAATTGTAGTTAGAGCACCACTTTAAGCCTTATATTTCAATACCCAGACTGCTCCTTTTCAATCAGGGGCACTCTACTTCTCCCGGACTCTTGTCTTACTAAAGTCTTGTGGTCCCTTTTTCTGCAAATCAGGGGTCTCCATCTAGTCTATAACTGGGTCGAACAACTACCATTTATCATTGTGGTGTCTTATTTGCCAGAGAATCCTTTTGGGCTCCCCCAGAAACCAGGGCCCAGGTGCAGCTGCTACTACTGCATCTCCTATAGCTACCTCCCTGGAGTCCACTGATCCATTCTCTGCGCAGTACTCAGATTTTTTTGTCTTTGGCTGGATATGGGTTTTACATAAATATCAGTCCCTGAGTGAGTATTATGCAAATGAGAATTGGCTTCATCTCATTAGACTTTAGATTTTTCTGTGCCTGCATCGAAAATTGTATAGAATTCCTGCTGAGCTTCCTAGTGGTGTAACTTATGGGGTTTTGCCACGAAGCAACGTCCTCGCTGCGAGCCGACCTCAGAGAACTGGAAGATCGCTGCACTTGCGTAATTCCCCCTGTTCTTTTCTATGGCAGTTCTGAATATAGATGACTTAGTGTGCGCAGCAATACATTGAACTCCAATAGACGTGAATGGGGGAGCTACGCGAGCAATGCCATTTTTCCATTCTCTAAAGGGGTTTTCCCACGAAGTAAATTGACATGGAAAGCTTGCAAACAAAAAATAAAAATTTTCCACCATTCATCATATTAAAAATTCTGCACCCTTTTTGTTTTAGCTGTTCCTTTAGTGATTCCCTTCTTTACAGCTCGTCTCAGGGGATACGACCAGGGCTGAGAGCTCCTCAGTCTGGTCGCACTTGGGTCAGACATCACCTCTCCTCTCAGGCAGCTAAAGAGTGTTCAAAAACCCCAGTTGCTGTCGTTTACTCCTTCCTTGTGCTCCTTACTAATTGTCAAAAAAGCGCAAATGAAATAAAAAGAAACCTCAATGAGGTTTGTGCATTGGGTAAAGAGAAAATAAAAAATCCACAAGTTTGGTTCCTGGCAGGGATTTGAACCTAGGACCCTTGTGCCTGGAGGCAAAAACTTTACTTCAGCTACTCACAATGCTTTACATAAAAAGACCTTTTTTTGACTATAGAGAGGAAAGGCCTGGTGATGTCATCCTACTGGGTCACATGATATGCAATTCAAACAAATCACACACGCCCCTTCTGAGCACACAGAGTGAAAAGCTGGGGTGCAAGAGGTATGAAATGAGATCGTGGCAAAACCCCTTTAAGCTACACCACTGGGCTGCAGTGCAGGAATTCTATATGATTTTCTATGCACATAAAGAAAGGGATTTTGCTTCATGACCCCACTACCACATCTTTAATAGTACTGGTCCTCTTAGGGAGAGGTAGAACTTTTGAACCCTCTTGGGTTCTAGTGCCCACATGTGACTGCAACCTGTGTACAACTTGTAGTGTTGTCCCTGGTCGCTCCTTTTCCACTGTTAGGGTATGTTCACACGGCGTAATTGCGGCGCGCATTTCGTCGCGTATTTGCGCTTTCTTACTAGAGAGATACCGCAATTACGGTAGGTAATAGATAGCTGTCATAACTATGGATTACGCCTCGTCGGTCCCCCCCTGCGCGTACAATACGATCGTATTGTACATGCTGGGAGATAAGTGACACGTCACTTATTCGCGACGCTTTTCTATGGCCCCCCCGCATGAGCTTGCAAGACACACGATGTACTGCGGCGTATACAGTACGCGCTGCAATACATCGTGTGAACATACCCTTATAGTGGAAATTGGTGCTGGTTTTGGAAGGTTTGGCTGGCTTTTGGGGAGAAGATATAGCGGGTGTATGGAGTCTTAGGGTATGTTGGATCCGTTTTTGGATCCGAAAAACGTATCCACAAGCGCTGCGTAAATCGCATCCGACATGCATCCAACACACAAGTGCGTGTTTGGCTGCATTTTGGCTGCAGCAGCAACCAGCGTATGGTTTTAAATAGGGCGTCTGCTGCATCATCTTTCGGGTCAAGAATTGACATGACAATTCTTTGAACGGATCCCAAAAGACGCATCAGAAAGACGCATGTAAAATACGCATAAGTGATCGCTCGTGTTTTACATTGAAAGCAATGGAAATCACACTGCACATTGTTAGTTGCGTGTTTGGGTCCGTTTAGGGCCTGAAACACGGATCCAAACACGCATCTAAAAACGGATCCAAAATTGTATCCAACACTTCTTAGGGTATGTTCACACAGCATATTTGCGGTTCGTATTTCAAGATGTAATTGCATTGCAATACGCCGGAGGTACGGATCGCCAATACAGTAATTCGGAGCTCTCATTGAGAGCTATGATTACGCAACATTTTCCCCCACGCATATTATGTGCTGGGAGAAAGAAGTGACATGTATTGTATGTCCATCATGTTTCTCCACTTAGTCCATCAGGGGCTGTCAATGCAAGTTTCTCTGAAAAGAAAGTTATAGACTCTCCAGGATAATGGAGGCTGTATGAATAAAATGACACCTACCAACATATCAATACACAGAAAGAAACAGGCAATGCTCCCTAGGAAATAGTATGTGCTAGGTCAATATGGTATAAATGACAGTATGGTCTTGTTGGCAGTCAGGTGATATTACTTTGCAGTTTAGAACTAGGGCTCAAGCTACTTTCTGAATCCCTGTTGGGTTTTGTGGATGTATTAGATGGGGCCGGAGGGGGTGCCGGGCGTAGGCGGAGGCAATCCCCCCCATGACCCTGCGTGCCGCGCCTGTGTGGGCGGAGCTTCGCGCAGGGCTGGCTTTAAGCCGGCCGCACGTCCGCAGGAAGCAGACGCGCCCAGGGGACCAAATTGAGAGGACCTGTGCTCGCTGCTTCCTGAGGCCATGGACGGAGTGGAGGAACTATTGGACCGGCTACGGGCGGCGGCCGGTCCCGAGGCGGGGACTGGCTCCAGCGGCAGGTAGAGGAGGCTGCAGTGGTTGGCGCTGGGAGAGTGGGCCGCAGGGTCAGGCCGCCCCAGAGCCTGAGCCCTCAGGTTACTCCCAGAGCTTGGAGGCGCAGAGGAAGCCCCTCCAGGAACCCTCCAGCCCAGGGGTCTACATGTGTGGCCACAGGGAATAGACACCGGGCTGGGAGGACTTCTGCTTGGCGCCCGGGCTCGGCGGAGGGCGGCAGGCCTCGCTCCTCTGTAGTGGTGGTCCCTGTGGCCCTGTTTTGGGGCAGTATCGCAGCGGGGGTCCCCCCGGTGGGGTGCGGCGCGGGGGGCGCCCCGGGTTCGGGGGTTTGGGTGCAGTGGCGTCGGGGAGTTGGCCGCGGGGTTGAGGGGTTTTGGGGTGGGCGACATTGGGGCCCTACAATTTAAACCCCGTAGAATTGGGGGCGGCGGGGTGGAGAGCTCCTGCTTGTTCATCGAGGCGTTTGTGATGACGGGTTGTGGCCCTTTTCCCCATCCATGTCCGTGCAAAGGCCCAGCGGGACCCCCAGTGCAGAGGATGGCGCCCCGGGATCGGGTACGGCGGCTGGTGGGTCCCCCCAGACCCAGGTGGTATATTTTCTTGCCCTGTCCGCTTCCCCAATTTTTTGCGCGGGGTGCAGGTTTAAACCAGGCCCCGGGTTACTTTGCCAGATGGCGTGGGGGGGGGGGGTGCAGGGGGGCGGGCTGGCAGTGGGGTGAGAATTGTGGACTTTAGTCAGGGGGGGCGGGTTGCTGGCAGCCTGTGGGGGGGTTTGGGGGCCCCCAGCAGGGGCCCCGCGGTGTTGGAGCGGCATTTGGGCGGGGGTTTGAGGGTTAGGCTCCGGTGTCGGGGGTCTCGGTCTCGGTGCGACAGGGGTTCCGGTGAGATGAAGGCAGAGGGAAGTGTTTGTTTGCTTTGGGGCCGCTGGGCGCATTTGAAAAAGGAGGTTCGGGAAAAAAATTTTGGGAATACGAAAATGTCGAGATTTTTTCCCCCCTCCTTTGGAAAAATTCAATTTGGACAAAGGGTTAAAAAGGAGGAAAAATAAGAAGAAGGAGGAGGGAAAAGGAGGGTGGCGGTGATTTGCGGGGCCTTTTTCCAATTGGTTGCAGGCCTTGCCATTTTGGCCAGCGTAAATTGGGGGGAAGACTATGGAAAATTGTTCCCCCCTTTTTTGTTTTTCCCTTTATGTGATCGGGGGGACGCAAGGGTCTACGGGGGTCGGCTTGGCCCCGGTATGTTTAACGTTAGGCAGTGGAAGGCGGTACGGCCATCCCTTGTTGGGACCTAAAGATATTGTCGTGGTGCGGGTGATGGTCCTGTGATTGGGCAGCCCCTTTTAGGGAGGGGCGGGGGCCCGGCCCAAAGGGCGGGATTGGGGGGCCTCATCGTCGGGGGTAAAAACTTGGTTTTTTGGGCTTGTAATAAAGGCCTGTAAAATTTGGGGTGTTGGGGGTCGTTTACCCAAATTGGGGGGTTCAGTTTGCCCCCGGTATTCCAAAATTCGTCAGAAGAAATGTATCGGCGATTAGAAAATTGAGTCAGACACAGGGTTTGGGTCGATTTTATTTGTTCAAACAATTTGAATGACAGAAACTTCACACACTTTTTGATAAAATACAAAAAGGGTAAACGGGCGCAGTAAGAAAAAGAGGGGGA